>JAWNLP010000526.1:0-11709 GCA_035042265.1 Drosophila imparisetae | reverse complement strand
TATTTTAATATAATTACGGTTTAAATGTAACAATTTTTCTGTGCTAGTTTGTTGTATTAATGGGAATTATCGAAAATATCGAAATTTCTCATAGCACAGGAGGTTGGGTATAAAATTCTTCAAAGGCGATATGGCGATCCATTGGCTGCATATTGATATCGGTCGGATGCAGGCAACGCAGCATGTACAAGTCGCGTATGCGATCAGGAAAAGTGCGTATTTGGAAATCTCGTGCAGTCCACGGCGAGAGCATTGTCACCGTAGAAGATTCATTCACATAGGCTATGGTAATGCCACCTAAAACAGTTGGGTAAATTATGAGTACGTCGCGTTCTGGGGTGACAGATTGTAGCTTCCAATAACTCACCCAATTCGCTGTCGGAGAAGCGCAACAAAAATGTTCCGACTCCTGTATTGGCGCGCAATAGGTCATCTTGTGCTTTGCTATTGTTAATGAAACCAGTAATGAGTCCCGCTTTCCACATGGCTGGCAAATGGTCTTTGGTCAGTTTCATAATGGCATAGAACCATTCCCAGAAGGTGAACATGCGTTCCGGCAGCTGCTCCTTACAGAATTGATTCCACGTAATGCACTCGCCGGTGCCATTAACACTTTGCAGTTTCTCAACTAATTTAAAGAGGAATATTCATCAACTTATAAATGTAAAGCTTTTGTATACTTTACTCACAAAGAAACTCCAAATTCTCGGCGGTGAGGGCGCGCTGGGTGGCGGAGCCAAATTTGGTGTTGAGGGCCACAGATATCTGACCCCAGCTGACGCGATCGGTGACCACAAACGGTTCACGCACAATCTCTGCGAATGCATTATCCCAGGTTATGGTGGCCCAAGACTGCGGCTCCTGATTCCCATGCACAATGACCACCACGGGCAGCGAAAGTGTCCAAACGCGTATTTGATAGTCATTCACTGTCGTCGTGGCATAAAAGAACAGTGCAAACTTCTCATCCATAACGCTCTCAGTGCCCGTCCTCTCGGCACGCTTGATCTTTTTTAGCTGCATGTTCCTAAAGCTTGCGGAGAAGACACGGTTATTCTGCTGATATTCCATAGTGCTGGAGCAGTTCTGAATTTCGCCCGACGACTGTCCAGCCAGTCTGCTATTGGTCACATCCATGTGAGTGCCGCGTAATACGAAGCGCAGCGCCTGCAACTCTGCAAAAATGTTCAAATTGCTTCATATAGATTGGTGAAAAGTTGTTAAACTTTCGTTCCAGTAACTATTTTACGCCCTCATAGACTGTATTATAATTTTGTCTCCCCATCCATACAGTATATATATTGTTAATCAGCAGAATTTGTTTTATATGTGAAGAACTTCTCGACACTAAAGGGAGACTGAAGCAAAAATAAGTCTAACTCGGGAAATTCCCCCACTGCTTCGCAGCTTCTGCGAAAATCATTATAGGGACTTGGAGTCTGTTGACATGATTGCCTACCAGCTAAAGGCCAGTTATGGCGCTGATTACTCTGGAACAGATCGTATAGCCCCTAAGCAGACAATATTGATTACAAATTCTGTGACGATGCATGCTCGCTTAGCTGGGTTTCTGGTCCTGACAGAAAAGCCCAAGTCAACGAGTCGAGTTGCGAACGTAGATGATTATTTGCCTTGCCTTTGACGCGACATGTAAACTAGCGGCTTATGGGTATTGGTTAAGAACGTGTGCGAAAAAGCAGCAACATTGCACTAGCTAATCTTAGTGTGTGAAGATCGCAGCAGCACTCTATCCTAGTCTTTTTGTGTGGAAGCTGACACTCGAATTTAGAATTTATTAATTTTTCGGCATCTTCAAAATCTTCAATACGAAGAAAAATTCAATTCTGCAACACACAAAAATGTTTGGATTCTCAACTAGAAATATTTTAAAGTACTGTTATTCCCAAATACTAATTTTATTAAAATATAGCCACCCATACGTAAATTAAATTAAATCAACTGCTCATAATTTTTTAACTATAAACTATTATTTTGACCACAGTTGAATGAATATTAAAAAGAAAATATGTTTTACCGAGTCTGTATAAATCGTACCTGACATTATAATGCACTCGACAGTGGGCGGATTTAGGTGTATGCCCAGCTGGGAGCCCAGCAGCCAACGGACTGAGGCCGCAAAGCGTGTATATGTCTTCATCACCTGCGGTGGCTGTTTGTCCACAATAAACGCGGAGCAAACCAGATTTTTTTGTGACACCTGCACCTGTTCGAGCAGATAGTTAAGATCGCGATCGTCGTTCGTTAGGCGCACAAACAGTATCTCCTTCACAGCCGACAACAGCTGGGTGACGAATGCTTCGAGCATTTCAAAACAACCCTGTATATTATCCAACACATTCTCGCTTAACTGAGCCCCATTGCCAGCCAGCGCCTGTTGGCGTCTCCAATTCTTAAGTTCCGTAATGACCATTTCCTGCAGTTCTTCGTAGCACATGAAGATGCGACGTAGTCTGGCTACCAAAGAGGTCTTATCCTCAATCAAACGCAAAAGTTGCTCCGCATCCGGGGGGTTTTGTGTGCTGACCACATAGCGATAATTTTGACAAAATAACTTCAGATTCTCCGACCAAGTGGTGAAATCGTTGATGCTCTGAACAATCTGATTATGCACGGGGGTGACCATTGCATTTCCCGCCATGTTGTGCATAATACCAACCGACATCGGTATCGATGACACCACGGCGGTGGCTAGCTGCAACTCCCTTTGCAGACCGCTCCGCAGATGCGTGTAAAGTTCGAGCGCGGGAGTCCGTTGAATCAGTGCACAGAGCTCAACCAGCCGATACTTGAGTCCCTGATCACTGGCACGTGTCGATAACAGTTTCTGCTGTAGATCCTCGATGAACTTGAACGCCGCACGTTCCAATTGATTTGTCGAATTTGGTGTTATCTGCTCGGACCTGTGTTTGATAGAGAGAAAGAAGGATGCGAATTAAAACAAAATCGACAATCGATATCAAATAATCAATATTTTACAGACCAAACGCCTCTGATCTAAATATTCCCAACCCCTTTTAATACCCAAAGATAACATACAAATATTCTAATCTCTGTTCAGGTTAGACACGACAAGTTTTCATATCAAATATCAGTCGATTCTTGAATAGTATTTTTAGAGTACTTTTTTCGGCAATGTCACCTAATCTTCTTCTTGTTTTTATAAAGGCAATAGAGATGTGAGCAGATCATGTTACATGTCTCAATGATGAATTGGATCTGTCCAAAAACTTAAATGCTCAACTTAAAAGCATTTAAATTTTTTGAATACTCTTAGTATCTTGCGTACAGTGGTAATATGCTCTTTAATATTAGATAATATTTGCTGGTAGACGTTATCACTTTATCACTTTCATAACGAATTCACTCTAGAGCATATTTTCACATCAAGAACCACGGCTCTCATCTCTTTTCGTCCAGTCAGATCAGCGAAAAGGACAACATCCAAAACAGGACAAACCTCACGGCCTGTGTTGTTACCTGCTGCTGCTTATTGTCTGCAGCAGTCATCGGATCGGATGTGCGGCTCACTAGCGACGCAACTAGAACGCTTAGGTAGACAAACACTGTTTGTGCAGGTTTTCTACGATTCATAAAATGTTGTCGATTGTGTTGTAGCACCTAACAAAATGTAGTTCAAGGCTGCTGTTGCTGCTGGTGCTGAGCTAAATAAAAAGAAAACGCCAACTCAGTGGAAAGCGAAATTATTAGAAGCACTGCTGTGCAAAATATATATTTGCCACAAGCATAAATTATGAATGCAGCTGTAGGAAGACCACCGACTGAGGAAAGTAGAGGGTGCAATTGAAAAGAAATGGAAAATGTTAAAAAAGTACTTAATTAATAGTTAGAAAATTATGAAAACTTTAAAACAAGCCATCAATACTGAGGATAAGTATACAATAAAAGCAGTTATTAGTATAATTAAATTATAAAAAACCAGAAGTCTTTAAATTTATCACAAATAGTAGTTTAGAATTCTTAACTTAACTTTTCCTGGTGTTATAAATCTATCCCCATATAAACCAGTTTTGAGCTCGTTTTTCATTTCTTCAATAGTCAATATATATGTTATTTTTTTAGACTCTAAACTTTTTGCATTTTGATTTTTGCGTTGTATGGGTTAAATTCTGACGTGTGCCAGAACTTTCAGCACTTGACGTAACATTGTAAATGTTTTTATAATATGATCATAAGAATAGTTTGCTAAAGACAAGGTCAACCGATATTTTTGTGTTGATAATGATTTTCCGGGGAAGTTTTGTGTGTAATATTATGTCAATTCATTCCTGTGTACTTATCGTAGCAATTGTGCTTTAATGCAAACTACACATGAAAAAACGCCAGCTGAGATTAGCGTCGGCGGCTCCTTTGACGCATTAAAGAACAATAATTCAGCCCATACGCCAGACTTTTCATAGGAATTAAAATAACAACTCTATTCGTCAGGGGTGTCAATTTGTCTCTTTCAATATTTATAACAAAGGGAAATGTAAGGTACATAAAATAAGAAACTTGACTAAACTGCTAAGGAAAATAAAGCCCTGTTTTTTATACATGCGTTCATTTGTTTATTAAAAACTATGATTATTTTCGTAAAAATATAGTTAAAGTCAAAAATTGACTGTGAATTACAAATTAATAGGAATCGTGCCAAACAATTAACTAGCTGCTTGTCCACTTCTAATTAGAGGCCAATAATCTAGTTTTGATGATTGATCGGTTGCTATGAAAGATTAAGATGAATGATTAACTCATAAGCTGACTAAAGCTAATCCTTATCAATAAATTGCCTGGAACCTTTTAGAAGATATAAGTCAACCAAATTGGGTTTTGGTAATTTTGCGAAATTCTCTTTAAATCGCATCCATTATTTTGGCATTGTTTGTGTTTTTCGCTGAAAATAGGTAATGTGAGTTTTATGTAAATTAATATTTGGCACAACTAGTTGAATGAAAACCAAGGACACAGGCTATTGTGTTGAGCTTATAGTTAGCACAAACAGTGAAATACGCATTATAATTAAATGTGCATATTAATTTTAGATGTATGCATCACTATGGTTTGCTATCCTTGACAAAGCAGTATTTAGCACATGACGTCAAATACGAAAAATAAACATCTGACTCAAAAAGACGCCAGCAAAAAGTTTTGCAGCTTTTTATTGGTTGGTGGATGCCAAAATATTGAGAGGGGTCTGTTTAGACTGATATCAAAACAACTGAAAGATATCGAATGTAAAATGTTTTTACTGATTAAAACATTATATAAATCATTGGAAAAAGTTTAAATCTGCTTGAAATTAGAAATTAAATTTAACTAAACCCGCTCAAATAAAATACGCCTACAAAATGTTTGACGTCAATACGTTAAAAACAAGTGTTTTTTTGGAGCAAAAAAACAAAAAAAGATACATTTTTATCAATTTATCGAGCAGAGAAACTTGAATCTTTTAATACGTCAACAAACCCAGAGCATTGCCGTATGCATTTCGAGTCAATTCGGCGAATTACATTTCCATTTTTCATTTATGTAAATTATTTAGCACTGACGGACGACATCGTTTCAAATATTCCAACAATGCCCACCAGCAATAGTTTTATATATATATTTATATGTATACGGAATATACATAGGGCTTTATCAGTATTTTCAGTCTTGAATTGAAATGATGTAAACAAATTTAACATAAATTAGCCGCTAATTCTCAAAGGTTGGAACATTTAAAAACAGGGTATCTACTAAGACTGTTTACTATTCCCGACCAGATCACCGTTACTTTTTTAATGGACTTATGTTACTTTATTCCATGAAATTTATCATAAAAGAAATTGTGCTCGCTTAGGCATTAAAATATCACCACATTTACACAAGACGCTGAAATTCAACTGGGATCTTCTAAGAAACAAACACAAACACAAACACAAACACAAACACACAGTTACTTGATAAAAAGTGAACAAGTTTTGGGCGATAAGCTAACAAAAACAAATATCTGTCAAGGCGAGTCTTGCGATTATGACGTATATTTCAATATATATGCATATAAAACAACTAAGAATGTATACAGAAAAAGCTTGCGATTCTGCGATCGAAACCGATTTCTTGCTTTGATGAACCGAAAAAACTCATTTTATTTGGATTTGTTTAGATGAACTTCAATTCCAAATTTGATCCATTAGATCGGAGTTGACTTATATATTTATTTTATATTTATATTATATTTTCATTTTTTCGGGACTATTTTATTCCGTTTAAAGAGTGCTCTCCTTATTTATTACTCAATCGCCACGTGATAATTGACCTTGAAAAGTAAAATTTGCTGCTTGGGAAAAATAGAACAATCTTCAACCTAGAAGTGTATCATAAACTAAGAAAGTTGTTGTGGGTAGTAGTTGCAGTTGTGAAAACGGTGAAACTGGTTGCACGACTTTTTGTTTTGACTTGCAATCGATGAAACCACACAGAGCAATTTGAATAGCAATCAATTAATAGTGCTAACCGCACATTGTAAGCAAGCAACTAATGTTCACACATATTGTAGATATGTGTTCATATGCATATCTGAATCTGTATCTGTTTGTAGACAACTAAAACAAGCAAACAAAACGTGACTCGCAAGTGAAATATGCGAATGCTTCTCAATTTTCCTTATGAATAATACTATGCGACTGAAAGCATCGCATAGGTAAAAAGCTGCACACTGCAGGCAGCTGATAAGTTATATTTAATAAATGGAGAAGTCCCACAGGCCCCCGCAGGCAATGCAATACAAACTTAGAGAACATTCGCTAGAAAATGAGAACATATTAAGATGGCAAGTGTAATGGAGTTTGGCAATATATTAGTCACATACATATATCAAATTTTGGTAAGTACTTTCTCTTCTCGGAAATAAACTCTCCTTATTCTTATTATCTCTGCTTATGTCTATCTGTATCTCTCTCTCTCTCTCTCTCTCTGTTTTAATTTACACATATATTGTTATACAAGCACCGCAAATTCTAGATAAACAAATTGACGCAAGAGGAGAACAATTATCAATACACACATAGTCCGACTGTTAGCTGTGGCTAGCTAAGCAAACAGATTCGCTTAATAAACAAATACAGCAACAGGGGCGATATGGCGATGTCGGCGTTGGCGTCGGAGTCGACGCCATAAGGCAAAGATAAACAAATTTTGCACAAAAAACAAGAAATACATGATGTTTATTTGTATTTGTATTCTTTTTTTTTTGTATACAGATTTGACGGATCTGCTTACGTTGCAATCAAGCGCCGTGTAATGTATATATGTAGATATGAAATTGTATTTTTATTTTATTTTTTTATAAACATAAATATTAATAGTAGACTACGAACAATTTCAATTCATGTATACCAATTCAGACCAGCATTATACATTTAAGTTCGATTTGCACGTACAATTTACAAAAACAAAAATACAAAAAATATATACGCGGGTTCTAAACTAATCAGCAAAATACATACTATTTGTACGTATGTGAGTATATATGTCTGCACACAGTACATACACTAAGATCCGGTACTTAATGTGGTTGCTGCTCCCTCCTTTTTGGGTTTTTTTTTGCTGTTTCGACGACATTTGACCTACTTATCTTTCTAATTTCACTTTACTTTTGAGAGCAAATTTTTAAATCGCAAATTTGTTGTACACTTCAAAACACTGTCCAAAATAAGAGCAAACATATTTGAATGTGATTTAGTTAATATTATATATTAATTATTTTTGAATAACAGATAAATAATAAACAATTTTGCACAAATAACAAGAAATACATGATGTCTATTTGTATTTGTATTCTTATTTTTTTTTGTATACAGATTTGACGGGTCTGCTTACGTTGCAATCAAGCGCCGTGTAATGTATATATGTAGATATGAAATTGTATTTTTTTTATAAACATAAATATTAATAATAGACTACGAACAATTTCAATTCATGTATACCAATTCAGACCAGCATTATAAATTTAAGTTCGATTTGCACGTACAATTTACAAATACAAAAATACAAAAAATATATACGCGGGTTCTAAACTAGTCAGCAAAAATACATACTATTTGTACGTATGTGAGTATATATAGCAATGTCTGTACACAGTACATACACTAAGATCCGGTACTTAATGTGGTTGCTGCTCCCTCCTTTTTGGGTTTTTTTTGCTGTTCCGACGACATTTGACCTACTTATCTTTCTAATTTCACATCATTTTTGATAGCAAATTTTTAAATCGCAAATTTGTTGTGCACTTCACAACACTGTCCAAAATAAGTGCAAACATTTGAATGTGATTTAGTTAATATTATATATTAATTATTTTTGAATAATTATATACATATTTTATAAAATTTATTAATTAATTTTTTTGTTCCTCTATAACGTTTCGTAAAAAGTAAAGGGTATGAAAAGTTCGTCAAAAGTCAAGAAAAGTTTTCCTTACCTTTTAATTTTTGATAAGCAACACACACACACATACATATAAAGTCAGCCACACAGCCAAATGTTCATTCTTTTCTTTGCCGCTATTGTGCTATAAAAGATTAAATTTGCCGCGAATGCACAACCAACGCGATCGAACGCACGAACATAAATGTAAGAATCAACTGTTAACTTTGAATACAAATCTGGTTTGCTCCAAATGGCACTGTTAATCTAAGAACAGCAGCGTAGCCAGTCAGAAGTTGACATAAATTTCTACATTATTGGATTAAGGACCCATTCAGTACTTGTTAGTAACAAATAATAAATATAATTTAAAAAAATGGGGAGATCAACTAATTCTGTATAACTTTCTGATACTCATCAATAAATTAACGTTTATGTGTTTAGCTTAATCAGTTGGCCTTTGAATTAACTAATCTAGTTTTCACTAGCGACATTGGTATTATATATTATATGATATTATTATATGGCCTGCTAATGTTTTCTAGTAGTTAAGAATTTAATTATTTAAGGGGTGAGTAATTAGCTAACAAAATTTATTTTTCGCACATCAAAGTAGCCGAAAGGGTTTTATTGACAGTGTGGCAACGCTGTTCACCTGTTGTACGCCAGCAACAGCGCACACAACGGAGCGGCGCTGACTACAACAAATGATTACTTTCTTAATGTATATCATTTTTATTCACATTTGCTTTTTAGTTATTGGCCACAACTCACCTGTCCTTTTGAAGAAGTCCTTTTGTTCGATTTTCAAATATTTGGTTAAAAATGTGTTGGGAGGCCTTGCGACTTGGCCCGGTTAGAACAACAAAGATAAACCAGACCGGTACTTAAAAGTAAATACTCCACATATAGCACAAGAATTACTGAAGAATTACTGACACGATTGAAGCCGAAATAATACTAAACATTAAAAATAGGCAACTTGTTTTTGCGCACTAATTTTGAACAGCTCAACGCGACTAGAGATGGCAGATGTGATAAAATAGTGCAGGAGTCCATTATCGATATCCTACCTATCGTAGGCCATACCTAAGGAACACATGCTGCGGGCACAGATATAAAAATGGCGCCTACTGCAAACATTTTCAAAAAGTATATTTTATTTAAAATATAAACACATAATACGACAGTCAGTCGTGGAACAGAAAGCACTTAATTAAATTTTCGTATGGTTTTATGGGTTGTAAAAATCGGATTGCGAAAGAAAGCATTTATTTCTTGTTATTATTGTGTTTACTCACAGCCTAACGATGGTTGAATGAGTGTGTATTTTGGCGGCCAATTGAGACCGTTCCTTAAGATTAGCCTGGGTTATAAGTAATTAAATCAATTCTTTAAAATGGTTGCAAATCAAATATGGCCAAATAACTAAAAAAAAAATTGCAATACCGATTAAATAATAGTATGTCAATGGTGAGAAGTTGATTTTTCTGACATTTCCTATTTGCATTTAAGCATACAATTAAAAATGTTGTGTAACAACAAATCAGTAATCGAACAAAATCAAATAAAATTCGCCAAAGGCGAGATGGCATTCCAGCGGTTGCCCATTAATATGCAGGTAACGCATGTTCAGGTCCCGTATGCGATCAGCCAAACTGTGTTTTGGAAATTACGTGCAGTTCACGGCAAGAGCGTTTTCACCACACCAGATTCATGCACAGAGAGTTTAAAAGAGACTGATAAATAATATAATAATTATACTAGCATTTGGCCCTGCTATTGAAGCCAGTTATGTGTCCCGCTTGCCATAAGGCTAACAAATGGTCTTTGCCCAGTTTCAAAATGACAAAGAACCATTCCCAGAAGAGGAACAGCTCCTTCCACGTAATTTACTCGTAATATAGAGCTTATTTTACCTTATTTTACTAGGTGGCGGAGTGAAATTTTCTGTAGATGAGTTAAATATATACAGACTTCTAACAGCGGCAATGCAAAACCTTTCTTATCTTTGCACAGTGTATATCAGAGCACAATGAATATGAGCTATGATATTAAGTTTCAAATCAGAGTGCACTTTACACCTATGTATGCTTACTGATAGCTTGTATTAACTTAAGTCCTCGTTTCAAATGGTGTTGCTGGTCTGGTCATAAAATATTTCATTAAATAATTGAATACGTTTTTAATAATTTGTACAACCTCAGCACTTCTAGAGCGCTTGAACACCTGAAAGGGCACATATGTTAAATTGATTTGTTAGTTTTACTCTAAATGACACTGTTAATGCTAGGAAGCGGCGTGGCCAGACTGTCAGAATTATAGTTCCAGAAATTTGCATATTCCCAGAATTCCTAGTAGATGTATGAAGCAAGTTGACAAAAACCAAACAAAATACATCACTTATATATATAGGGAATTACTGAAAAGTGCAACACAAACGGAAGCTCGCTATCGATATGACACCTATCGAAGGCGTTGCCACCTAAACAACAAATACAGTTAAGGATTTAAAATTGGCGCCAAATTCAAAACATGTAAACCACATTTTTAATGAAAATATTGTACATTTATATTTACTAATAAAAAACACAATAATATACAGTTTATGCATCACATGAATAAATGCTTGCCGATTGTGTACAAATATTTAAGTAGCTATATATATATATGTATACACGCAATATTTATTGTCCAGGTAGTGGCCAAAACTACAAATTAAGCGCCATCTCAAGTCGACAGCAATAGGAGCTTTGTATTTGCAACTTTAGTTTTTTTTCTTTTTTTTATTGTTGGCGATTACTTTCAGCTTAAAGAACATAATCAATTTAATTGAATAACCAGAGTAGGCGTTTGTCTATTCATCATTTCATTTTCCCGAAAAATTAACAACTAAAAATATCAATGTAACAATTCTTATGCCGCATTCAAATAATGCAATACAAAATTCTGCTCTTCGAACATTTAACTTAAGAACAAAAGCAGTGGGTTTTATTGTGTTTGCTTTTTTTTTTTGGTTTTTTTTGCATTTTGTGTGTGGGGGGGGGGGGGGCGGGGGGCGGCAGCGGCTACTTGTCCACCCGACCACGCTTCAGGTGAGACAACTCCCTAAGCCAAGCCTTGATCAGGTCATACGTGGAGAAACTGATGCCCACGGCAATGGGTCCCTTAATCCAGTTCATACTCAGGCCCTTATAGAAGCCGTTCTTAATGCCCTCCTCCCTGTGGAAAGCAAATATATAAGCATATTTCATTATTTAAAGGGAGTGGTTTATTTTA
>JAWNLP010000524.1:0-216622 GCA_035042265.1 Drosophila imparisetae | reverse complement strand
CAATATAACATTATCGATTACTTATATATCGATACTGCGATCGATACCCCAACTACCACCACTAGATGTAAGCATACTGTGAATAAATCTTCTTCTTTGTCACTTTTTGCTGCGTAAAAAACCCAACATTAACCGTTATCACAGTCATCATCTTTATAGATATAGACAGCTGTCATTAATGCTTAATCAAAATTAGCCTTGAGAAGTGTCTGCCAGTCAAGAATATTGATTCTTCTCTCTGAAGGAATTTCAAGTGCAGAAACCAAATCAGTTTTCTTTTGTTGAAATAATAGGAAAACTTCAAAAAAATTGGCCAGCTTTCAAACATATTTCAAATAAGTCTAATTGGCAAGATTCGATGCACAAATTCTATTCCCGTTGAGTTGTCATATCGCAACTTAGTCAACTTGCCACAGATTTCAGTTTTATATACTGCAACCAATAAAAAAGTATCAACTGTAAAATGAAGCTGCACAAAAAGTGAGCTGAATAAAGAATGGAAACCGCTAAGCATATTTTTCGTATTTGTTATTAACTTGATGATCAATTAAACAAATTCACACAGCTGCTAATTGCACAATTCATTCTTCATTCTTTATTCTTTATTCTTCATTCTTTATTCATTTTCTTCTCCTTTTTTTGGGGTGTTTTCGGGGCTCGACTCGACTCGACTCGATTTGGTTCGAGCGATGTCAGTCGACAGTTGGCAGCTAAACAAATATTGACGATTGATAACAACTCAGAGTACGAGTATCAAGTGATATCAGCCGAGGGACTGTGACTGACTCAATGTGCTCGCTGCTCACTGATATCACTGAACGACAGCAGCAGCACCAGCAGCAGCAGGTGATAATGGCAGTGAAAATAACAGGAGTACAGAAATTGGAGCACAGCCAGGCAGAAAAACAAAAACAGAAACAGAAAAAAACAGAAACATTCAGCAGGCAGCAGGCAGCAAGCAGCGAAGCACTTGCTTGACAATGTGTACACATTTTTGCAGTTATCAGTTGATTAAATATGAATTATATACACACACACCAACAGACACTCACACACACAAAGACAAACGCACACACACACACACAAGTGTAAATTGATAAGCGCCAGTAAATAAAAGGCAATTTTGTATACAGGGTGTTGCCTTACAGTCTGCTGACTTCTGGCAGCAGAACTTGAGGAAGGGGTGTGTTGTGTGTGCGTTTGTGTGTGTAGGTAAATACAAATAACAATGTGTGTGCTTACAGTGTGTGTGCTGCAACAGTAGCAATTACTGCATTTGAAACTTTACAACAGTTTAAGCTGGGCAATTTAAAATTGGGCACGCTTGCTTAACCCCTCCCCCTCCAGTGGTCTCAAAATGCCTAACTTTATTACCCGGGCAAACCCCAACATTTTGTTTCTTTTTGGTAGTTTTGAAGCCGTACAATCTACGTTATGTTTTGGTTTACGGTCCTTTCGATGTTCAATCTAGGTTCTGATTTTGATTCCCTTAATAAATCGGAAAAACACCCGCGAACATCAGAAGTAAGTTAGAATACAAGCCGTAAGCAAGCTGATATTGAAAATTATAATAGTCTTGATCAGGTTCAGGGAGGAAGAGGAGAGAAGATGAAGAAGAATCGATCGAAAACTTATTCTACGACTATCCAACACTTGGAAGCGGAAACAGAACTCAATTCTCACTTTCTTGGAGAAGACAATCAAATTGGTCTTTAAAGAGATTATTTTATTTACATTTTTTGTTAAAATTTAATCCACAAGTCAACCGATTTTCATTTACAATTTTATCCGCAAGTCAACAGATTTTGTTTATAATTATACCCAGAGGTCAATAGATATTTGTTTATCATTTTTCTGAAGTGCTCAAATAACCTTCAACTTTGTACAATTTGAACTCAGTCTATGTAGTTCACATAAATATTCAACGTCGGGTTGGGTAAATTGTAAACTGGTAAACATTTGGCCGGTAAACATTTTACGCATTGCGTATACGATGAGATTTATACTTACCCAATGAAATCTTTGATAAAACAATAAACCTTAAATAAACCGCGATCATTATTGAGTAAATAGTCGGGTTGTATCACGGAAGCGGCCATAAGGCCAGTGCTCTGTTGTTGTTGCTGCTGCTGCTGCTGATGTTGTTGCTGCAGATGTTGTTGTTGTTGTTGTTGCAGCGTTGTAGTTATGCAGTTGCTGCTGCTGCTGCCTGTTGCTGTCGCCATGTTGGCAGCCATTTTGTTGGCCAGCGCAGTCATTTGGCGGCCATTTTGTTAAGCGCTAAATGCACATGCACAGTTAAAGCAGTTGTTGTTGTTCTTGTTGTTGTTGTTGTTGTCGAGTTGTTTGTTTTTATTGTGTTGTTTACAAGCACCTTTGATTAGTCGACGAGGTGGAACAAAATTCTTAATTTTGTTTTTTTTTCGGTTTGCATTTAAAATCAAATAATTAAAACTTAATTACAAAAAGCAATTGCCAAATTTGTGATAATTGCTCAAAAATTGCCAATTTCAATTAGAGTGCTGCAGATGTGTGTGCGTGTGTGTGAGTGTGTGTGTGAGTGTGTGTGAGAGTGTGTGTGAGAGTGTGTGTGAGAGTGTGAACCAAGCATTTAATTAACATTCCGGTTCTTGATGAAATGCCAATCAGAAACCACAAATTACAAAAATGCAGAAAGCGAAAGAGAAATAGAGCGAGAGGAGTGCCAAAGAGAGAGAGAGAGACGCAGAGAGAGATAGCGAGACATAGACGTTGCTAGATAACGGCACTAGTTGGGTGGTTAGTTTGGTGTAGACGCCACTGTATTTTACACTCGTGTCCCAAACAATGTGAACAGCACAGAATACGCATTGCAAAACGTGTGCGAATCAAATTTTTAACATCTTCACAATCTATATAAATCTTTGTTAATACATTGGAGACAACAAGTCGATAGAGGATTTTCTCGACACACATACATGCATAAATACATACGACTTATGATAGGATATCGCTTGAGTTATGGCCATCTGCTAGGCAAACTTAATCTTGACTTGCGCATTATTAATTGCGTTTTAAGCAGGAACATAAATAATAGCTATTAAATGAATATAATCCTAATATAATGCTGGTTAACACACAAACTATACACACACATTCAATCACATTCAGCTGTAACTAAAAGCAAAAGGAAACTCTTGAAGCTGCCTCCACTTGTAGCATGGAAAATGGACAAAGGCTAGTCAGCAAAAAAAGATTGATTCTACATAAATGTGCACATATATATACATATATACATATATACACATATATATATATATTTATATATGTGTGTGTGTGTACATAGCTGTTAGTGGGGCACAGTCAGGCAGTTGTTGGACGACGCGACAGCTAGAAATGAATGAATGTCGCCTGTTGACAGCTTTGTTCCTATTATGACAGGCTGCAGGCACTCCCTCTGTGTGTGTTTGTGTGTTTAGTTTGTCAACTTGCAACTTTAACAAGTGTACAACATAAAACAGCAACAGCAACAGCAACAACAACAACAACACCAACAACAACCACAACATGCAAGCGAAATGAAAACAATGTTTGCTCAAAGATAAGCAGAAATAACAACAAAAACAAACCCAAAATGTGTCTGCAACAATAAAATTTAACATATTCAATTAAAAGAGACACGTGCCACAAATGCATAATTGAATCAGTGAAAGAAATATTTAATTCGAACTGAACCCAAGGTGAAAGGTGCCCACTTCAATTGCGGAAGTTGCCTTGATTATTGTACAAAAGTCGGACGAGTATATTATTATTATTATTATTAATATTATTATTATTATTATTTTTATTATTATTTTTATTATTATTATTATTCTAATTGTTATGATTTTTTGAGGCTGAC
The DNA here is from genome assembly GCA_035042265.1 of Drosophila imparisetae. Classification (NCBI taxonomy): domain Eukaryota; kingdom Metazoa; phylum Arthropoda; class Insecta; order Diptera; family Drosophilidae; genus Drosophila; species Drosophila imparisetae. Next base: position 212,742 of record JAWNLP010000524.1, on the reverse strand, counting down.
CCTGACTTTGACTTTGACTTGGCAGCGCCCAAGTTGTAAGCCCAAAAAACAAGTCACGTTCTGAGTGAGACACTTGAATTTGATGACTTGACTTAGGTATGTATTTGTGTGTGTGTGTGTGTGTCGAGTGGCAGGTAGGGTTGCCAAGTGCGTTTCAAGTGCCACACACACACACACAAGAGGACCTTGGAGCTGGCAGCAGCAGCAGCATAAATATAAAAAGACTTGCAGCCAGCCTCGCATCGCCACTCAATTGCAAATGAAAATGGAAAAATGTGAAAATGTTGGAATGTGAGAAACGTGTTGCAAGTTGCTTGTCCTCTCAAATGTATTCATAACGTACAACAAAAAATACACACATACACACTCACAGCAAGGAGCTGCTCTATTATGCACAACGAGAATTACACACCCTTCAACTGCAAATGGGCGCAGCTCTGTGAAATATATGTTATGATATCGGAATCTTAGTTAGGATAACTTGGAAAACAATAATGTTTTCAATACAAAAACTCAAGATTTCAAAATTGAATATTTGTATCTTTTGTCAGCATTCAGATTCAGATTCTTGCTATGTCAGCTATATAATATAGTGAACCTATTCCGTCGATTCTGATGCGTGTTTGGAGATGCCTCAAGTATCGTCTCAGCTCTAACTGGACTCGACCATCGCTGCTGATCAAGATGATATATATTTAACTATATATATAATTACAGCTCATTATCCACAACATAGTAATCATACCCTCGCTGCTAGGGCATAAGTACACAAAAGCCAACGCGCAAGAAAATCTGTATTCAAGCGAAATGTATAAAAATGAAAATGGAAATGAAAATGCAAAACCAGGCGGCTGCTGCGGTGTGTCAAGGCTCTTGGCCGAAGGGCTGCCAACACAGAGAAATAATATCAAATGTTAGTTTTGACAAGGACATTTTGCTTGGAACTAAGTCTAAATCTAGTCGGAGAAGGAGACTGAGAATAATCTGGCTGAAATAGTTATCATCAGCTCAAAGCGAATGAAAGCCAGAAAGACAGATTGAAATCTGTGGCTAAGCTGCTAACAAAAGTTGAATTTGAGTTAAGAACATCAACAGCCAACTGAATGGGAATCTGTGTGAATCTGTGTGTGCATTAGAAAACCAAACAATAAATTAGAGTCAAGTAGAACAGGTACAAAAATGCAATCCTTCTCATCCATAAATTGTATTTTGAAAGCTGGAGGATAAAAGATGCCACATTTGGAATCTGCTTCGGGAATGACGTGACTTTAGAATACATTCTGGAAGACAGCTGATTTCAAATCAACTCTTTATATGAGGAGCAAATACTGGAAAATGTTTGTTTAATAGAGAGAATCGATTCCAATTATGGAACTAATCTTTCCCCATTATACAAATATATATAAAATGTGCAACAAAGTTGGCCTTGCCTCACATTTCTCTGAGTCCCAGTCCAGTTCCTAACTCATATAAATCGAATCAACAACTCAGCTTCGTATTCTGAAAACTTCAACATAAGCAAGGAAATAGAATTTGAAAAATGGCTTTGGTTATTTTGAAGAATACCATTCGGCTGGTGGAATTCTTGCTTTCTATATATCGCTGTTTAACAGGGAGCTCAACAAACCAAGCCGCTATGAAAAATCTCCCAAAGCAGTTATTTAAAAAAGAAAAAGAAAATAAGAAACGATGGAAAGAAGGTTATGAGGATTGAGATTCCATAATTAAATCCCGCCCTCGAAGACTCTACTCTGTAAGTAGATTGGAATATCTTTTCGTTGGCTTCCAATTTGAGAGGAGTCGGCATTTATAATTTTCTTGAAAAAATGTTTTCCAGATTTAAAGAAGCCTTCAAAATTTCATTCGCTGTTGACTGCCTTGATGACGAATTTTAATTTTTCTTGAATTAAATTGTATAACATTTTCAAATGTTTATAATAATAATTGCAGTAAATAAAAGAATGTTATTATTATAATTGGGGAAACCAGCACTGCGACCTATAAGGTCTATTGTGCCCCCTTACTGAGCCTACAGCTCTTCCATCAGTCCCAGCTCCTGCACGAATGCCAGGATCTTTGTTGGGTTGAGGGTTTCTATGTCCGTGAGGCTCATAACTGCTTTTCTAGGACGCTGCATCTTTTCCTAATTAAGGCGACGCAGTCTGCTGGGATGTGCAATGAGAATTCCTCCTCGCTTCCGCAAAACCTGCATGCATCGCTGCTATAAATACCTAATTTGGTTAGGTGACTTCTCAGTCTACAGTGTCCTGTCAAAAGACCTGTGAGTATTCCGAGTCTATTCTTCCCCATGGATATCATTTGCTTAAATCGCTTTTGATTATAGTCACCTAGGAGACTTCTGGCTTGTCGGAGTCCTGGTGCCTCTGCCCAGCTCCGTTCTCTCCTCTGCCTTTCTTCGTCTCTGATTTGTAGCCGCATTGTGTGTCTTCCTATGCCACAATATGGTTCAGGAATCTCTCTGCCCCCATTCTTGCTTGCTTGTCAGCCGCTTCGTTCCCCGTACAAAGAACTATAACTCACTTAGAAGACAGCTACTCTTAGCTACAACAAAATGTGGCATCTTTAACAATAATAAATAATAAGTAACTGCCACACACTCACTGATTGTTGCAACTAAGCCACAAAACTATTTTCAGCAACTTTCATTTGGGTCTTTGAATGACTTTCGCATAATTTTCGCATTAACCCTGAAAGAGCAAATGGCAAAGATGCCCCATTTGAACGCATGGAAGCGTGAAATTTATGCACACACAGGAGGAGGAGCACAACAAGCAACAAACTGAGGCAACAAACGGTGGCAAGTACAAAAGGACGCGTTGAGTTCACAGGCGTATTAATCGTGAATAACAAAATTATGCAAAATATTTACTGGGAATTTCTTACACACTTTATGTGTGTGTGTGTGAGCTGTGTGTGTGTGCTGTGTGTGATGAGAATATGCGCTTCATTGCGCGGCGCCATAAAAACTGCCACAAGGACGACGCCAAAGGATTCCATCAACTTTCTAAAAGCGCATTGCTGCAACTACAACAGCAACAACAACAACAACTACAACCGCAACACACACAATACACACACACACACAACACATACACACTTATAGTGTATCAAAGGAGGACACCAAAAAGCAAAAAAAAAAGAAGAGAAAAACTAGTAAATGGAGAGAAAAACGCACACTGCCAGCAGCAGCTGGGGCAACCTTGACCTGAAAACGTTGCTGCATGTGGCAGGAACGTGGCAAGTGGGTGGCTGGGTTGCCAGTTGTGTGGCACACACAGTAGTTGCAGAGATGCGTATTGGGGGCACACACACACACACTCACACACAGAGCATAGGAAATGCGAGACAAGCGAGGCACCGCATGTGGCACATTTCTATTTGTTATTTGAGTTAAGTTCTTTGATGCAACAATGATGCAGGCAACCAACAGTAACAGCAGCAGTGGCAACCAGATGTAGATAGATTCCACATTTAGACATAATGGTTGCTTTGTCGTCTGTGTGTGTGTGTGTGTGGCACATGCAGCACGTACACACTAATTTTATTGCCCCATATTAAACTTTATTGTGGCAGTTGCAAGTAAAAATCAACTCTCAACTTGAACAAGTTTTTTTCCTTGCGTTTCATTTTGAAGTTTATATCAAAAAGTTGGCACATTATTTTTGGTGGCATGTGGCAAGTTGCGTATGTGCCACAAATAGCGGATTCGATAACAACATTTTTATGGGCCAAATTCAGCAGCAATCAAGAAAGCAATTTCAAAAATACTTTTCGCAGGAAAGTAATAAATAAAGAAAATTGCTTGAAAAAAGTCGAATAAATTTTAAAGTAATTTCAATTTAACTGTAAACAAAGTAATTTGCTTAATTAAATTTAATTTGAAATCAAGTAATTTAATTAAAATTGATTTCATTTAATTGCAAATAAAGTAATTTGCTTCAAATGAGTTGCATAAGTTGAAATTTATTTTTTGCTGCAGTTTTAAGGAGGCAACTCCATTTGCAGCATGAAATAAATTTTCGTTGCACTTAACTGTAATTTCCGTACAGCGATAACAAAGTTTTGCCCCATGAAATTTTCTATCAAGTTAAGTTAAGTTAATTAGTACAGGCTCGAGGCGGAAGGATGCCTTTGGTCCTATTCCGGTGGCTGGTTGCTGCATACAGCATCAGTTTGCTTGCCACCATGCAACCAAGTCGTTGGTGCAACTGCCGCTAACTGACTTATGGCTCCACTCGACTCTTGTTGCCACTCAGCCTTTCTAGCAGATCTGACTATATAAACAATATCGAAGACCTCTTTCATCTGAAGCCATGTCAAACTATGATTTCCCGAGGTCTAGGGTTGTATCTCGGCCAGGTTTGATTTCATTTTCCCGTAAGCATCAATAGAGTTGACTTTCATAAAGTTGAAAACTTTTCTAGTTTTCTATTTTGAAACGTACTTTTAGATTGAGAAGATTTGCAGATAGTTGAAGGTTATCTGGCGATATTCTTGCATATTTCCAATGGGTTCAGGCTTCGTCTAAAGCATGCTTCCACTCAAAGATATACAAAATTTGTTAGGCTCATTCTCAACTCGTACAAAATTCCAGAAATTGAGTTCTTAAAACACTTCCAAGCCCAAGTTTGGTTCCATGCCGAATTTAATCTTATTGAGTGCTTTCCAGAAATGCCCAGAAAGCCTTAACCGCTTGATCTGATCGACATAATCATGAGACAATAAATATCAATTGACGACGCTCTCTCTCCCTCTCTCTTTCTGCCGCTCTCTCTCTCTGTCCCCACCAGCCTCTCTTTATATCTTCATCTTTATCTCAAAGAAACCGCCTCGATTCGCTTGATTTTATGAACGACTGACGTCAAGAAAATACTGCAAATTGTAATGCTGAAAAGGCATGCGAAAAAGTCGTGTCTTCCTAATGGGTTTGGGTCTGGGTTTGGGTTTGTGTTGGGCCATTAGTTAAGTGAACGCGAATGCGGCAGTCTCTGAGCGCAGATGTTGGTTGATGATCTACCTCAAGCGAATAACAGTCGGCGTTAGCCTATCATCAAAGTGGGTAGCTCAACAACAACAACAACAACAGCAACAACAACAATAACAACTGGAAAATGTCTATAATAAATGCCAAAATTATCAGCAAAATCTCAAATTCATTTTCCAAATTGCCAAAACTGGCAACTGGCAACACAAAAAAATAAAGAAAAACAACAAAAGCGACAACAAAGTTGCATTCAAGCGAATAAGTGACAGTTAAGGGTGTGCTTGGCTTTAACATACCCTGTGTTCACTTATGGAAACATGTGCATTTTTTGTTCCATTAAAACACCAAAGTTTGACTGCTCAAAAAATTAGTTTCGAATTTTTTGTTCTCTTCTTCTTTAGCAAGTTACAAATTCTTTTAATTTAAAAATACTTTTCAAATTTTATAAGTAAATTCGTTTTTCCTAACTTTACGAAACTAACTGTAAAAGTCTAAGTTATAAATGATATCTGTTGAAGCTCATCAGAATCAAATTTAGTTTTTTATTTATTTGCATAGCATCCGTTGGTGTCATTTATTATAAAAATTACAGGGTATTTGGCAAATTGCTTAATTAATGCCTATGAATAGATGATTATAATGATGATGATGATGATGGGGCTGGGGATGATCGTGAAAAATGAATGTCTGCTTTGACATTTGATGTTGTTTCTACTCCGTCGTTCTCTATACGTATATTTATTCGCTATTATGATTTTCGGGGTGTGTTGACTTAGGTTGAGGTCATCCCCACTCTATTTTGAGACAGCTGCCACAAAATGTGGTCAGTTATAAGATATTGCGTATACGCAGTGTTATGCGCACTTTGTCAAAGAAAATAGCAGACCCCCAAAAAAAGGGGTTGTTTTCGGGTTGTTATTGTTGACAATGGGAAAATGAATGAAAACAAACTTGAAGTGAGCACATTGCGTAATCGAAACGAAGCCATCAAAAATGTTGTTTCGGCGAGGACGAAAACTTGCGGAGACAATGGCGCGCTTTGATACCCTGTGGGAAACCGAAGAGGTCGTAGGGGGTATTATCACATTAGAGAGAGAACGAGACCGAGAGAAAGAGAGATAGAGAGATGTTGGAACAAAAGATGACGTGTCTCTATCTAGACAGTAGAAACAAAGAAATATTTCAATCTTTTATAGGGTATCTGTCCAACGAGCAGTGAATGCCTCAACATATTTTTGCTCTGCTTGAAGAATGGAAAAATAGACAAAGGAATCGCAGTGAATGAAAGAACAACAAGAGATTAAAACGAATCAAAAGAATTGTAAAGAAAATACTACGAGTAAAAATTCAGTTGATTTGAATACTTTCTCGAGAGAGTGCAGCACATTTTGGCCAGTTGAATTGAGGAATGACCTTAATGCCATTTGCCACCTGTTCAAGTTCAAGCCAAATTATTGGAAAAGCAATTTGCAAATGTAAGGGCGTGGGTGGTGGGGCTGGGGGAGAGGGGGTTAGTTGAGGTTATCGCTTTATTTATCAGATGAAAGCAGGCAAGAGCTATGCAAAAACAAATAGACAAAAGGCCATTGATTGAAGGCTATTTCGGCATTAAGGACAACACTCAACAACCTGACATTGATTTGAGTATTTTTTGTTGTTCCTGTTCCTTTTTTATTTGGAGGGGCGGGTGTGTGAATATTTGATTGTGTTTGAGAGTGTGTGCGAGTGTGCGTGTGTGTGTTCTCTGGATAAACATCGCATGTTTTACACGCACTTTGCCAGCAAGCATTTATTTTTGGGGTTAGTTTTCGTGTAGCATAATACATATGTTTACTTTTATGGGTTCGTTCCGCTTCCTGCAAAGTGATAAATATTATGGCCCTGAGGCAAATGCCAAAACTAGTTCATGTTGCAGGAAAACATACACATGTGCAGCATAAATTAATCGATTTGAGTGTGGAAATTAGAGAAAAAAAGACTAAATTTATTTAGAACTAGTTAATTATGACTTTTGAGATATCAATTTAAATTCCCAGACGAACTATCGACTATCAGAGTGGGTAGTTAAGGAATTTTGGTATATAAATGATATATTAATCGATTCGGTTTCGATTTAGTTATAGTTGATATACTCATTCAGTTAGAGTAAAAGTTTTGGTATATCTAGATATGTACAGGGATTATGGCAAAGAACTCGCTTGGTATACCTATATATACTGACTAGTTTGTTGCAAAGAACTAGCCCACTAGTTCCCAGCTTTTGACAAGGAGTACAAGGAGTATAAGGAGTACTGACTATCAGAGTATCTAATTAAGGAACCTAAGTGTGAAGTACTTAGTACGACTGAAAACTGGTCATCTAGGACACACTTTAGGTGTTTTGGGATTATCAATTTTATACAATGCTGAATTGAATATAGAAGATTACATCAGAAAAGTTCACTATCAATTGTAATTATACCTATTTTTACATTTTCAAATAGTTCTAGTTGATGTTACATGAAAATCACTATTTTAAACCTTTAATACCAGCTAGTTTTATATCAGGAACTGGTTCTAAGAGTAACATAAATAAACGCTTACAAATGTCATTTGGCTGTGGAATTCCAGTAAGCAGATTGTAGAATAAAAAACGGCTGATTAAAAAATACCTCGCGAATAATTGCTACAATTAAAAAATGCCAGAATAAATACAATTCCCCCTCAGGCATTTCAATGAACGAGGTTAGGCCTTCAGTTGAAACCATTCAAGTCACATTCACATTGACCTTGCCACACCGTGTGACGTCACACACCCGCTCTCGAGTTCACATTCACGCCGAAGGACACTCGAACAAGGACTACAAAGCAAGGGCTAGAAAACTGCGCAAGCGTAGCCTTGACGAAATTTTCTTAAATGGAGAGAAACATTTTCGATTTTAGATTTAGATATAGATAAGCATGTTATGCATGAGAGCGAGCGAGAGAGAGAGAGATAGACAGATTTAAACATGTTTTTATATTATGATAAATTAAAAATAGAAGTTTTTTCTCCAACAATTTTGAGTAAAAGAAAATAATCTCGCAATTAATAGAATTTAGAATTTACCTTTTAATAAATATATTTCCGTTATTAAAGGCAATTTCTAGATTATTTTTGTTTTCCATGAATGAAACTTTTTTTTGCTGCTGTTGTTGTTGTTGAAATGACGACACGAGGAACGACACGAAGCGCGACGAACGACGCTGGCCGAGATAAAGGCGAACAAAGCAGTTAAAGGAAGAAGCAGCACCGACAAAGGCGAAATAGGCGCGAAATTTAACGGGTTGCTGCGAACCGGGCAAAAGGGGGTGCGGTGGGTGGGTTGATTGGCTGATTTATGCAGGAGGAAGAGAGCTGCGGAGACACGCACGTTTAATTACACACCGACACACGCACACGCACACAAAGAGAGCGAGCGTGAGAGCGAGCGCGCGGGCGAGAGAGAGAGCGAGAGCACGCGTGATTGAGTGTTGCAAAGCGTCGCCTGTTTTAATAGGGCTGAGGCGCTTTTTAGTAAATGATTTTTGTTTGCGCTGCTGCTGCGTGCGTTTATTTATTATAAACAAAAATATACACGTATATTTCTCTGCACAGCCTTTTTATTGCTTTTCTTCTAGCTTTTTTCTAGCTTATATTATTTTTATATAGCACAAAGCACTTCTTTTTTTTTTTGTTGGTATTTTGATTGTATAGATTTGAGGCAAGCAACTTGTGCGTTGCACTCACAACACTTGCCAAAGTTCGACGAAGACTGACGACGATTTGCCACCAGCGACGACGACGACAACTTCCGCATTTGCCACACAAAACAAAACGGCGGATTTCTTTTCTTTTTCTTTATGTTGTTGCAGATAAGAGCGCCGTTTGTTAAACAGCCAACTATTATTTTTTGTTAATCTATATATATATTGCAAATTATTTATTATTTATAATTTTTTATTATGATGCTTGCAAGTGCGCGCTGTTCTTTATTTTTATTTATTTTTTTGTTGGGTTGGTTAGAAAGAAGCCAAAGTGTAGATTGACAGCCGCAGCAGCACTCTGAGGGTAGCTTTTTTTGTGTTTTACCCGTTTGGCGCGTTCATCGCCCAAGCAGGCAGCTAAGCATGCAGATGAGCGCAGCAATTCACCTCTCCCACTCACTGCGCTCTCTCTCTCTCTCTCACTGCGTTCTCTCTCTCTCAGCACTGCACAGTTCATTTCATTGCCTTAACTTTGCCACGTGAGCGGGCGAGAGTGTAAGAAGAGAGCTTATGTTGCAATTGCCTTTTAAGTGTGGGCGCACGCATTGATTAAGCTAAAGCGCCCAGGCATTAGGCAAGCATGTGCGTCTGTGTGTGTATGTGTGAGAGCAAGAGTGGGTGGCTGTAATTACAGACGACTTGCCTCCCAGCCTATGCGCTCTCTCTCTCTCCGTCAGCTCTCTCTCTTGCGTATACATACATAAATATGGGCAGAATTGGGAAGCTTTAAGCATACATCCACTCGATACGCTCTGCTGGCGCCGCTGCCTGCTGCTACTGCTGCAAAAGGCGCCTGCGCTTAGCATAAATAAAAACACAATACTTTTTGCTGCCTGGGTCATCGCTGCTGGCAGCCTTAACAAGTGGGAGGCAGATAGAGAGAGAGAGAGAGTGACTGCTGCTGCTACTGTGCAGAAATGAACGCTGCTCTCTTTCTCTCTCTGAGATTCATTCGCTCTCTCCTTGTGAGTGCCTTTGCTGTTGTCCTAATTTTGGCTTTGGCTCCGCTAACTGTTCCTAACTAATTACGACAATTTATAAATAATCCAACGAGGCGCACAATTTTAAGGTCCTTGTGCTAGGACTCGACAAACAAAGAGAGAATCGGGGAGAGAGAAAGAGAGACAGATAAAACAAATGTAAATATTTAATCATAGTCACTGATAGTCGAGGCTATGACAAATCAATGCCACATAACGGTTAGTGCGATGATGACAATAACAATAATGGGGGAGGAGGAGCAAAAGAAACGGGACATTTGACTAAGGACACTTGTCTGCTCGGTTTCCTCTTCTCTTCTCTTGCTTTTTGCTTGAGTGAACTATGCTAATTGTAACTGTTTCGTATATCTATTTCACTCACGCTCTCTGTCTCACTCTCTTATCAGACAACTGGAGCATGACCCACATAATCAAACAATAGAAACAAAACTCAGCGAAACTGTTATAGTTAGCCAATTGAGCTGTCCATTCATAAATATCTTTATGAGTCTCTTCACAAACTATATTCCTCATTTTCTTCTTCTTTTTTTGGGCATATATGTATAGAAGAAATAAGTGGAACAATGTTGATTTGTCAATAGTTGTCGTTCAAGTTTTGCTCAGTTTTTCATGCTGAGCTTTAGGTCTGAGCTTTAATCCTCACTTTATTCAACTCGGTAAAGCTTTCCTGATGAACAAAATATCACTTGGCTATGGAATTTTCTTCAAATTGAAGCTTTTTGTCTAAGCTTTAAGCTCACATAATTAGATTAGGAAAAGCTTTGCTGATCGGAAGTAACTACTATTTTCCTATTGACCTAATCAAATATTATATTGCTACATTTATTAAAATCCGATTATTAAGTAACTTTGGATGCAAACTAGATATAAGTGGAGCAATATTTTTTTCCTCAGAGCTTAATTTGTTTCATAGCAGATATTAGCTTTATCTCTGAGCTTTATCTTCATATTAGTTAATTCGGAAAGTAGTTATCATTTCCGCATTGCGCTTATCAAATATTAAAGTTTCGATTACTCACTTTTAAGTATAGATAAATTTATTATAAATTGTGAATCACAAACATACCTGCAAAGAAAAGAAAGAATATCATTGATAATTGTGCTACTCAAGTATAAAGAAATCTATAATTAACGCAATCAGTTGATAATTATTAGTTGCACAATAAATCCCCAAGTGACATTGCTACTATTTTCATTATTATTATTATTATTATTATTATATTGCTGCTCGTTTATATTTTTAGCGCAACAATTGAACAATTTCGAGAAGCTTTAAATTGATTGGTGCCGATAAGCCAAACAAACATATAGACTATATATATATATATTATTATTTTTGTACACAATTGTATAGCTCTGGTAAGATAAGAAGTCGATGTTCTGCTTTGTGCAGCATATATTGAAAACTGCCTATAATAAATAAGGGCGACTGACATATAAAAAAAAAAAAAATACAATCATTGAAAAAAAAAAAAAAAAAATACAATCATTGAAAAACAAACACAAAAAAACAGGTTGTGTGTAATTTTCCATACGACCATCAAAATAGTCGAATTGGAATATTTTCGGACCAGTTCTGTAAAAGGCCAACACAGAAGGTAAATTGAGTATTAGCTGACAATCAGCGGAAAAGTTTCGGCCAAAGATTAGATATTTTACATGGGTGTATTTCTTTACTTATTATCAATGCGCTCAATTTGTGGCACATATATAAATATATAAACATTTACAAGAGTATTTTTATGCCTCATGGAAAAAGAGTTGCAACAATCTTTGCTTTCAGAGTTTATTTCAATTTGCGATGATCACAAATAGATTTTCTTTATCCTAAATAAATATCTAGGCTGTCTCTAAAATCCTTCACATCTTCATATGTTCAAGCTTTTGATTAGAGAGCTTTCCAAAAAAAAACATACGACGACTCAAAAAGGTAAGTCACAGTTCAACTGAAAAAATCAGCTACGCTGATTACAGTTAATTTGCGCTTGAGGTTAAGATTAGCTTAGATGTTGATGGCTGACAAAAGAAGTGCTTACTACGAAGAAAATGCAACAAAGTGGAAGCAAAAACATGTGCCCCCAACCCTTCCCACCTGGGGGTCTATGAAATAAAACGCAATTGCGCGCGGAGTAAAACTCAAGCTGCGCTGCTCCTTCTTCTTCCCTCCACCACTTGAAAGGTAAGCAAAAGAAGAGAGAAAAAGAGCGAGAGAGAGAGCAGTTGAAGCTGTAGCAGCGATCGGAACGTAAAAGCACTACGCGAAGAGAGCGAACGTACGACGAGAGAAAGAGCGAACAGTGTGAGTCTGACTGACGCTTACAAACAGACACACACACATGTACGTACACACTTAAACACAAAACAAGGCGAATAAGGTAAACACTGAAACCGGCGACGCAACAGAGCAAAGCATAGCAAAGCAACGCAAAGCAAAACAAGGCAAAGCAAGGCAAGACAAAAGCAGCGAATATTCAACCGGGTTGCCCGCTTGTTGTTCAGTGTGACAGTGAACGCCGTACGTAACGTTGTTGTCTCGTCTTCTTTACTTACTTACTCACTTACTGGGCATGTGTGTTATGGCAAGAAGAAAAGCGTACAAACAAACAATACAGAAAAACTCAGTGTGACCAAGTGACAGAAATCAACAATTAATAACTACAATTAAGGACAAGCAGCAACAGTTGTCAACAAAAGCGAAGCAGCTCAAAGCAACAACAACAACAAGAACGACAACAAGCACAAAGATGTTTGAGGTTGCTTGCCTAATGTTCATTTGCCCTTGGCTCATCATCGTTCTGCTCATGTTCATCGCCATGACCGTCCTATGAGCGAGAAAGAGCGATAAAAAAAAATAGGGCACACTTGCCAAAAGCAGCAGCAGCAGCAGCAACTGTTTCAACACATTTGGCAGTGTGCCCGTTCGTTATTGGTTGCGTTTCTTTATTGATGCTTGATTCCTACACTCAAAAAAAAGATGGTGAAATGCAGCAGCAAAAAAAGCTACCTTCATATTTGTTTTAGTTTTGTAAGTAATTGAAATGTGATTTTAATTGTGTAAACACTTGTACCTGTGTACCTATATATGCATACAGGTATTTTTATGTACTTCCTAATTGAATAAGTTATATTTTAAGCATGTTCAAATAAATCACACGTTTTATACAAAACTTCGCATTTTTGCATTAATTTTGGGCAACAGGTGAGAAGAGAGCAGAGAAAAAGAGAGGGAGGGAGGCAAACATTGAGCTGCAAGCTGCTTAAACTCCGAGTTTAATAATTTCTTTAACTTGAACTTAAATGATCTTGATAAAGTCGACATTTGATCTAAAATATCTATAATATAATATTATTTATTAAAAAAACTTAAATTTAGATCCACTTCTACAGCGCTTTTGCAGACTTGGTCTAAAGTTCACTTTGGAGTGTCTCATTTGCCAGCAATCTATCTAACGGTAAATGCATATTCTACTATCAAAACATGCTGATAAGCCCAATCAGCACTTTGTCCACTTCACAATCTAAATATACCAACAACTGGTTTGCAGACAAGTTGCAAAAAAACAACTTAAAAAAAAACAAAAATTGTTTTGATAAATGTGTTAATTTTTCATAAAGAAACGTTCGAAAAAAATTAGATATTCTCAGCCACACACAAAAAATACGCCCACTCAGCAAAAGAATTAACCCCAAGCCAGAGGGAGGGGGTGGGGGATGGGGTTGAGGTAAGTAGCTGCTAATTTTAAGTGTGGGGGCCTACGCAGTCAGCCAGCCTGCGAGAGAATTAATCATGTTTGAGAAAAAAGCGGATTTTAATTTCCTCCGTTTTTTATCGTGTGTATTTTTAAACAATTTGTGCTGGGCGTGGTCGCGTCGTTTCCTTCACTTGGTGATAATTATGATGTTATTTTGTATGCTCTGCCATTATGCACACAAGCCATAATTGCTTGTGCCTGCAAAAAGCGTTTCAACTGCAGAAACATTGACGAAAGTGAAAGTTTTTTTTTTTTTAGGGGACGAAAAATAATTACTGAGTTATGCGAGTGAATATGAATATGTATATATATATATATAGTTGCTGTAGACGTGTCAATGACAAAGTTAAATGAAATTGAATTTAATTATGTAAAACTAAGCGACAAGCAACAAGCGACAAGCGACAAGCAAACAGCAACAAAAGCTAAACGAGTTATTTAAATGAACTTTACAGCCAAAGTCAGCCAAAATTAATCAAACACGTTTAAATGCAACCAAATTTAACTTGACTGCGATTAATTTCGGTTTGCTGCACGCACAACTTAAGCCAAGCAAAATTCATTTATCAATATTTATATTTGAGACAAACAAAGCACATTTTTTGTGGCGCGACTTGTTGTTCCTCCAACACATTTTAATTGAATGTTTATTGTTTGAGTTTGGCGGGGTGTGAATGACACCGAATTGGTTTGAGTTGCAGCAAAGGATGCTTCAAAATCATTTAACAAATTTATTCATTATATACAGTGACTCACAGTTCAACTCGACCATTGTCAAAGAAACAAGTAGGCAACATTTTTATAATTCTACCTAGCAGGTGGGGCAACCCCAGTGTATTGGGGTCATATATTCATTTTGGTGGTTAATATATGTACCTACCATCGGTCTTTGGAATTTCTGAAAAATAATGAATGGTTAGCTTATGGCAGGCAATTACTTTTTTTCTTTGACAATGGTCGAGTTGAACTGTGAGTCACTGTATATATATATATATATTTAATTTCATTTAATTATTCATTTTATATATATATATTAATTTAATTATTAATTTTTAATTGTATATCATTGAAATTGATTTTGATTATAACTCATTTCCATACGAAAGATTTAAATATATTATTTATCTTTATTTATATAATTGATTTTATTTATATTATTTATTTTATTTTATTTACTTTATTTATTTTATTTACTTATTTATTTATTTTACTTATTTTATTTACTTTATTTATTTGTTTATTTTATTTTATTTTATTTATATTATTTATTTCATTTTATTTATTTAATTTATTTTAATTTTATTTATTATATTTTTTTATATATTTATTTTATTTATATTATTTATTTTAATTTTATTTATTATATTTCTATAATTTATTTATTTTATATTATTTATTTTTTAATTATTTTTTTATTTTCATTTATTTAATTTATTTATCCATTTTATTTATATTATTTATTTATTTCTTTTTTTATGTTTTTTATTTTATTTATTCTATTTATTTTACTTATTTTATTTATTATATTTACTTTATTTACATCTTATTTATTTATTATTTATATACTATATTTATTATTTATTTATAAATAACCAAGCAACTTCAGCTGTTACCTAAGCTAAAATAAGTCAATTCAGTGAAGTAGAACTCGATCTATTCAAAACTTTGACCTCTTGGCTGAAAGGTGACTTCACAAAGTCAGTGACTCAATATATTGAATGTGATCATTCTCGAAGACGACAATTGCATCATTTCAGAATGATTAATTCATTAATTAAACGCTGACTAACGAGGCGAAAAGCTCGTTGAAAATAATTCAGTTTATGTGAGCAGACTTGTTTCAGGTTTTGACCAAGTTAATACTCATAAAAGAATTTAGTGTTCTTTAGTTTAATGTTTATTGATCTTAAAACCAGATTGTGACTAAATTGTCGCTTTATTTGAATACAGCAGCGGATTGACTTATCTTTATGTCTGTTTGCGATACTTAAGATTCAAAAATTCGACTGTTAATCAACACTGAATTAAACATTTCTAGCCTTATTTAGTTGCCCCGCACTGTTGTCGCTGTGTTTATTATTATATAAACAAATATTTTGCAGTTTCTTTTTGTTTAATGTTGTCCCAGCGCTGACTATTTAAGTACACAAAACAATTTGTTGATCAAATTATTATTATTTATTACTACTATTTTATTTATTCTTATTATTTATTGCTGTTGAAAATGACTCAAGTTTGTACAAAGTATTTACAAAATTCGAAAAGTAAGTGTAAACATTTGCACAGCTTCCGCAGTGCTTCTCGCTGCTGACTTGAATTTGTTTGTGTTTGGAATCACAGAAAACTCAAACTCAAACTGAAACTGGGTTAATTCAATAGAAGATGCGGCGTTGATGAAGGGCTACAGCTAATAACAGTTACAAATGTGTGGCATCAACAACAACAACAAGAATGCATTTTCATTAAAATTCATTCGCGTTGACACGCAACAAATGCAACAAATGCAACAGCAACAATGAATTTCTCTAATTGCATTCCGGGAAATATTTCATTTGCCATTCAAAAGTCGGCGCAGAAAATATCGCGTGTTTGGACTTGGGGAGGAAGAGGGGGGAAAAGGACTTGCTTAGTGCAATCACCTCAGGAGTTTTGTGGGTTAGCAGGACTAAACAGCCACAAACCCTCCCCCTCCCTCCTTCTCTGATTATTGTTGCCATTAATTTGGAATGTTTACATTTTTCATGGCGCACTTTTATTTCGTTTCCCCCCATTTGTCGTAATGGGCACTACGAACTCGTAGTTCCGGTCGAAATACAAACTACAACAAAATGCAAATGTGTGCAGAGCGAGAGAGAGAGAGAGCGATACAGAGAGAGTGAAAGAGAGGGAGTTAGTTACAAAAGAGGCAGGTTCGTCCAGCAACTGCACACAGTTCATTGCTCCAGTTTCAAAAAGAGCATTTTAAAGCGAGCACTCATAACAGCAGCAATGAGTGCCACCCAAACACTCACATATTCACACTCACACTCAGTTGAACTATTCACAATTGATTTATAATGTGAATCTTAAGCTAATAATCGAAATAGAAATGAGCCAATTGAAAATGGAAAATGGGAAATGGAATCCTCAAATCGAAACCATTTGAAATGCTGAAAAGGAACCGAAATTTGATTCACTTTCATTCACTCGCTTTTAGTGAATGATTCAAAATTAGTTTTATAATTGAGATAGGAAAATATTCTGATATGGGAATGCCCCTACTATTGTATAGTCTAAAGGAAATGGAATGCATTCATTTCACTTAGTAAGAGCTGTATACAAGTGGGAATATCCCTATTCTAGGCACATATTCTGATATAGTACAAATATATTTCATATTCAAGTAAATACTCAAAATGGGAATGGGAATCCCCTTAATTCGAGTCTAGTCTGAACTTGCGAGCAGATTAAGTAAACCAAAAAAAGGGGAATAGCCCTATTCGAGTCTCGTATTTCGCTTGCCGCAGCGCGCAAGCAATAAACTCAAACAAAACCAACTCCACATGCCACATGTGGCACGTTCACTAGAGTGTTGCATGAATGCACTTTGTTTAGTTTTGCCTGCAAATTTTTTGCACATTATAAAATGCAAATAAGGCCAGAGGAGAAAGGGAGAGAGAGAGAGAGAGAGAGAGAGAGAGAGAGAGGGAGAGGGAAGAAAGGCCATAACACTAAATTACAACAAATGAATTGAATTTTTTACTGCCTCTGTGGCTCTTCTGGCGGGAAACTTTGAAGTTTGCCACAACAGGCAACTGCTGACTGCGCTTGCGGCATGTTGCAGCGTGGCAGTGGCAGTTGCGAAACGCGAGTCAAATGCAGCAAATGTCTGTGCAATTAGGCCAAATTGAGGCGCTGTCGGCTTCCGTTTCAAAATGTTGCACATTGTTGTGGCATATGCGCAAGCTGATTAGAAAACTCAAATTTATTTTTATTTTTTATGGAGCTGACTGCGTCAAGTAAACATATATATATATATATATATATATATATATTCTTAATCAGCTTAAATCAGCCGATTTGATTTAGCTGATCTCAGAGACTAGCTGGAGAATTCTAATTTCTTGCACTCTTTTTACGTTGATCGTTATTTAATTTTATCGATAAGTGCGTTCGTTTCGCCAATATCGATACAATTCGATTTCCGATAGCAATAGAAGACACTCTCTTAAAGATGTAGACTCCCATTTCCAGAGATTATTATTATTTTTAGTTTTTTAGAAGATGATGTTATGAGAAAAAGGAGGATTTTTCTACATTGGTCAAACTCATGACACTTAAGCAGAGTTTAGTTTCAAATTGTAACTATAACTGATATATATATATATATATATATATCCGCCGCAAGTGCATTCAAAAATCGAAACGAAGCAATCATTTCTCGCTTTGAATTGCTTTGCATTTTGCCCAAATAATTGTTAAAAAATGACGCTGCATTTTTGTATTCGCCCACCAACCCCTCCAATCCCCCCCCCCACCCCTTCACCTACCTCTTCTCACTATACGCTGCGCTGCATTTCATAAGAATTATGCAAAATTCAAGCAAAAAGCAAGAAAAGAAAGCGCTAAAAAATGTGCGACGCGTTTTTTGTTTTGGCTATTTTTTTTTTTTTTTTTTTTCATTGTTGATTATTGTCGCCAAACAGTCTGCGCCGTCATTGCTCATATTAGAGTCTAGAGTCTAGACCCGCCACAAAATGTGGCAAGCGCAAACCCGAAACCATAGCGAACTTAAGCACTCGAAAAATGTTAGTGTTGTTCTTGTGGTTTGGGTCTTCATCGGCTATTTTGCGTTGTTTTGTTTTGTGGCAACTAATGAAGCAGCAGCAGCGGCAGTAGCGGCGGCAGCAGCAGGCTCGCGTAATGTGGCAAACAGCATTGGTTTATTTATAGAGCCTAGCCCAGGCGAGGGGGAGGGGTGGGGGGAATGTTATTGTGTTGTTTTGGCCAACATTCGCCACCAGCTCATTAGCTTGGCCAAATAAACACTCGTCGAAATATGATGAAAATGTTCGCTAACATGACTGTGTGTGTGTGTGTGTGTGTGGGTGTGTGTGTGTGTGTGTCTAGCTGTGTGTAAACATTGGCCACGTGGCTCACTGCAAAAAGTAATTAAATGCTGACACCTCCGCTCCACTCGCGCCCCTTTGCCCCACCTTTGAGAGTTTAATCCGCACCCAAAATAAAAGTCGACTTTTGGCAACTTTGCGGCCAAAGTTGAATTTATTTGCAACGGTTGGTGTTTGCCACATTAATTGCTGGCTTAGGTGGCAAGTGTGTGTAATATGTGTGTGTCTGTATAACAGTTGTGTATAACAGTTGTGCATCGACTTGTGGCTCTTCGATAGTTATTCTAGTTGGATCTGGCGAAATTTGTGATTTATTTTTCTTTGCCACAACTTCTGAAGCCACCCTCGCTGCATTTGCGTCGAGTGCGCATTGTAATTGTTAATAACGGAATAATGAAAAACAATGTAATAAAATTGTTGTGCCCAAAAATAAACACGAAGTAAGCGCACGTGTCAGTGGTTGGAAACTGATGATGATGATGATGATGCCCCTCCATTGGGGGCAACTATCTATGCACGACGACAACAATGAGGGGCAGTTTTAAGTGGCAGCCATTGAAATGCATGTATCTGTATCTATCTGTATCTGTATCTGTGACTGTATCTGTATCTGTGACTGTATCTGTATCTATAGCTGTGTAAATGCATTTGTAGCTGCATCTGTGGCTGTGTGAATGTATGTGTAAGCGTGTCGCTAAGTGTGGCAATTAACAATGTGGAATACCCAAGCTGCCCCTCTCACTCTCTCTCTGCTAGTTGAAATGCCAGACAATGTGGCGTCGCTCGTCGTTTCTCTCCCTCTCTTCTCACTCTCTCTCTCGCTCTCTCTATCTCTAGCTCAGTCTGTGGTTCCTTCACTTAATTGCCCTAATAATAATCACATCGATTTCTGGGCTCTTCCCAAATTGTGCTTAAATATTAATGTTTATTGGGGTTCATTATAGTTCATGCCTCATTTATGATTGTATGGTTCAGTTCGTGGTGGGTGTGTGCCGATTACCTCCATGCAGCACTGTCATCTTCATCAAGTGGCAGGCTCACAATTATAAAATTGACACAGCGCAATTTGCATAGAGAAAAGTTGATTTGCAACTTCGTGTCTCGTTCGAAGTGCGTCACGAATCGTGTGAAATCGGAACGTTGACTCTGATTGATGTCCATATGATTATAGACTTGATTACCGACTACTGACTACTGTTAACTGTTAACTGTTAACTGTTAACTATTCTGGTATCTGGACTTATGACAGCATGGCAATTGTAAATGTCAGTGGGCAAATGCCACAACGATTATCCACAAGCCACAAATTGAATTGAGCTTTGGATCGGTTTGAAAGTCAGTTCAAGTTTTGCAACAGTTCAAGTCTATTTTGAAGTTCAATTATAAACTGAACAATCAGCGCAATCAGGGGACTTTTTGATAGTGATTTACTTGCATTTATTATAGAAATTTAATTTGATTTAAATGTGAAAAAGCGCAACTATACAGAACTAGTTAGAGTGCTCGAGTCGAGAGAGCTCGACTAGAAGAAACCCCGAAAAAACTGTTTAATACGAAAATCGATGTTTCATATCTGATCTGAATACAAATTTTACAGTTGAGTAATACTTTGCCTGTGTATATTATTGGAAGGCATTATAATTGTGTCTTTTGTTGCTATCGGAAATCGATTTATGTCGATATTGTGGAACGAGTGCAGTTATCGATAGAATGCGATAAGCTTGATCTGCGAGAACTGATAGTCAAAATTTCTTTCTCTCTGAAATAGATTCTTCATACAGACGGACAAAGGGCCATGGCTATATCGACTAGACTTTTGATGCTGATCAAGAATATATATATACTTCTGGGTTCTGAGATACTTGCTCCTGCCTCTGTACATACTTTTGCACAACTTTAATACACAATATTCTTGGGGAAGGCTGATCATACATCTAGATATAGACGACTAAGTGAAGTTTAAATATCACCCAAGAATTGACCAATCTTAGACAGCTTCAACTTTCTTGAGAGGTCACCTTTAGCAATGTAGAATCAGTTGCAAGTATACTCCATATTTTAAACTCCCTAAAATCAATATAAATAGTTGACTTTCAACTCACCAAAAAAACATTCGCATATTATGGCAATCATTCAAAACTTGTACATACCTGTAACGAAAGAATCAAAAATATATATAAGTAAATGTATAACTAATCTAAAATATATAATAGATATATACAAGTAAATGGATTCTATAATAAATAATGCCAATTAGTAAGTTTTTTCGTAAAAGTGCTCAACTTTGAAAAAGACAAAAGCTAAAAAATGAATGCCACATGCCAAAAGTGCAAACCGAAAGAAAAATGTTAGAATGGAGTGACGAATACGGATGGCCCATAATTCGTCACGAACTTCACATAATGATGATGATGATCTGATGATGATGTGATAATGATGATGATAATGATGATGATGACAAGGCCTGAAACTCCAAAAGCAGACAAAAGTGCTTCGCTTCAAGTGGGCGAAAACCAACAAAAAACAAAAGGGGGAAAAAAAACGATCGAGTGAGAGGCGCAAAAAGAAGAAGAAGATAAATAAAAAAACAAGACAAAGAAAAAACTTTAGCAAATTCTTCAGGTTGTTTTGCCGGCCTACAAGAGCTTAAGAGCCTCAGCCCAGTTGGTAAACAATCCATTGTTGGAAAGCGGAGTCAAAAATAACCACAAGATTTGAAATGAGTGCAGACACAAAAAAACCAACAAAAAACCAGACTGAAGACTCCACACATCCCAGCCAGCAGTCATCAGCAGAGATCCGAGAGATCGCAGATGGGGGGGGGGGGGGAGGGGAAGAGACGCAGATAAATTGCTGGGCCAAGGTAAACAAATTCTGCTTCGTTGTTTACCCTTGCAATGGGTTTTAGTGCTTTTTTCACAGCATTTGCCATGAAAAATAGTTTCGCTTTTGAATTGAACCTTCAACTGTCCATTGTTCAAGAATAACAAACGTTAACGAATGCAAGTCAAAGAGGAAGAGATGATAACATATTTTGTTTTGCAGTGTTTCAAAATAAGTTTAAATCAGAAACAAGCAAAGCAGCAGAATTGGGTATTTAAGTTAAAGCTTTGCTAGTTGCAACGTTTACGAATGTGACACAAAGAGGAATTAGTAGAATAGAATGAGGCGTTAAATACATGAGACTTAAACTTGATCTTGCTTTACTTTCTATCTTATATAAGCAGCGACTTGAGGATATGCTTAAAAGTTATCAGAGCATAGCTAGTTGCAACGTTTACGAATGTGGTGGACAGAGAATGCGCTGAAAAGCTTAATATTATATTTTTTGGCGCCTTTTATTCTTAGTTTTGACTCAGCAGTAGATTCAAAAGTAGACTAAGAGAGCTTTTGCAGTCATTGTAGTCTTTTAGTTGCAACGTTTACGAATGCGACACAAAGAGAAATTGGCAAAAGACACACGCTAAGCCGTTGAACATTTTGTTCTTTCCACTTTTAGCAATCACGAAATATGCCTAAGGATAAATCTTCAACAGAGCTTTAAGGGTAATCCTCACTTCGTCAAGTCGAAGCCGAGGCCTGACTTTTACTTTGCTTTGCTTCACTTTTTTTTGGTTATTTCGTTTTTTCTTTGTTGGGAATTTAAAATTTATATTCTTGGCTTTGTTCTGTGGTTTTTTTGGGGGTAACTTTAGTGAGTGGACGTAAAAAACAGGTTCAAGATACATACGCCAATTTATGGCAGACAAAGAGAGAGGGAGAGTGGGGAACAGAGACAGAGAGAGAGAGAGGGAGACTGCCTCTCATTACGCGCATGTTATTGTTATTTTTTGTATGTTTTTTTATGTTTCTTTTTTTTTTTTTTGTTTTTTGCGTAGCAGATGCTCGTAATTGTTATTTGTTATACTCGAGTGTGTTTCGCTTTATTTTTTTTTGCCTCGATTTTTTTTTCACATTTAATATTATTTTTGGCATGTTTTTTAAGGCTTGCGGCTTTCGTGTGTGTGTGTGTTGTGTGTGTGTGTGTGTGTGTATGTTGCGTGTGTGTGTGTGTGTGTATGTTGCGTGTGTGTGTGTGTGTTTTGTTTTGTTTTGTGCTTTGTGGGCCCCAAAAATAAATGCTGACATCATCGAGGCAAGCAGCCAAATGTCGACAATGAAACGCAGCTCACTTATCAGCGAAGGAGGAGGGTACACTTCACAGAGGGGGGTGTGTGGGGGTAGGCAACAAACATGTTGTGTGCGTGTGTGTGTGTGTGCTTGTTGTGCTTGTTGTGCTGTGTGTGTCTTGTGTTTGTTTGCCATGCGATTAAACAGAATTTGCGCATAACTCCCCATTGCCCCCCCTTCGCCCTATTTGCGGCTGCTTGCCACACAATGTGTCCAGCGCGTCCCGATTTTTGTTGCACTGCATAATTAAATTGCAATCTTTGTGCCCCTTTTTTACCCTTTCATTCTTTTGTTTTTTTTGGTTTTTTATTGTTTTGTTCTTTTTTCCAGAATGCAGCGAGCATTTTTTTAACCTTGAACTTGGCCAGCGACTGCATTTTTGGGCAAAGCAAGAAGAAGACTTTCACACACACACACATACGCATATATCCATATCTATATATATGTATATATATTTGCGTATTCGTATGCAGATAAATTGACTTTTTTCATTGTGTGGCCTTCGCTGCAGTCAACGACGCATGAGAATCAGAAATGTGTTTTCTAATTGAGTGGCGACTGTACTTGCACTTCATTATATATATATATATATATAGTTCAACCTAGATATTGAGCTATATTTATTTTTATATTTACTCTTCTCTTTTTCCCTTGGAATCAGAAGGCTTAATTCAATTTTGTTGGCAAATTTATAAAGCATTGCAGCAAACTTATCGAACTTATGGTAGTATATAGTATATAGTATAGTATATATAGTATATATATATATATATCTGATCAGCATCAATAGCTGAGTCTACATATGTATGTAGATGTATGTCTTTCATCTATCCTATTTATGCATTTACCATGCGAACTCAGTCTGTATTATCCAGATATTGAGGGTTATCAGGATATAGATTAGATGTTGTCTGTCTGTCTGTCTGGCTGTCAATTATTATACTAAAGCTATCTATATAAAACTTGACCCGTATTCGCATCTTAGCTGCAGTTAGATCCCTATATCATTTATATACCATGAGAACAATCGATCGAAGGATAAGTTCTTGTATGAACAACCCTTCTGTTTCACAAGTTATCTCAAGCAAACTCAACCAATGTTTCCAAAAACTATTAAGATCAGACTACTATATCATATATATATAAATAGATGAGTTATTTTTCAGATGATAGTGAAAGTTCTTCAGCAAAGTGTGGAATTTCCATAGACTACAGACAGCTTGACTAGCTGATTATTGTTCCCTTGCTGATTGACTGATTGATGCACAGAATGATTGAAAAACGGACTGCTTAATGAATTGCCAGCTTGCTATGTTGACTGATTGATTGATTGACCGACTGATTGATTGATTGACTGATTGATTGATTAACCATCTTATGTAAATTCCGAGTTAACTTTGGTATCTAATCAGCTTCCTGGCCAAGATAGCCTTTCCTTCTCGACTGTTTCATATTTGTTCAAGGCTTAAATTTAATTAGTGTAATTTGAATGAATAAAAAATAAATTAATCCAATTTGTAACGGTTAAATTAAAATTGTATTTTTTCATTAACAATTTTCCCTTTTCCACGGCATTTGCAATTGCGACTTTATTTTTATGCCCCAAACGACAAAACCAACAAAAACTAAATGGCTAATAAAAATTAGCAGCAGACAGAAGTAAGAGAGAGAGAGAGAAAGAGAGAGAAAAGGAGAGAGAGGGAGGGAGGGAGACAGAGTAAGCTTACATTTTATTCGCATAGCAGGAGGGGGGGGGGGGGATCAGGGGTATTCCCTTAACTAGTGCCCCGAGGGAAACATTCAGGCAGTAAAATGCGCAGTTCTTAGCCAAATGGTCAAACTGCGCAATACTCTCCCTCTCTCTCTCCCTCCCTCTCTCTCTCTCTCTATATATATATATACATATGTATAAATGGATATATGAATATATATAAATTGCTTTTTTATTGCGAATCATCATCATCATCATCATCATCATCATCATCATCAACAGCGTTGAGGAGTTGTACAAAAGAGGAAAAAATGGAATAAAAAACAGCGCAAAAAGAAATGCGAAACGCGAAAAAGCCAAAAAGCCAACAGCCAAAAGCCAAAAGAAACCTTCAAGTTTAGATATGACATCATTTCAATTTTTGGCATTCAAGTCAGAACGCACTACACACACACACACCAACACACACACACACTCACACGCACACACACCAACACACACACACACACTCACACGCACAACTCTTTAGCTGTTGCAAATTGAAAAAAGAGAGGCACCTCAAGCGCCTCCTTGCAACGAACCTTAGCTCCAAATCTTAATGGACAACTTGACATGAGTCTTAAAGTGCCTCCAAAGTTAAAGTTAAAAAAGCGATTTTCGTTTCGCTTTTTTATAATTAAAAACAATAAATTGCAAAGGGAGTCGCCACAAGCATCCGTTTCCATGACAAATGATGCATCATCATCTGTGGCAAAGACGGCTGACGGCCGGAAATCTTCTCGCATTTGCTACAGCTGCTTCTTCTTCTTCTGCTGATTGTGCATCTTGAAAAATTGCATCATTTGCAGAGTAGTGCAAAAGGAGATTGAGATTGTTGTAGATGGAAGATATAGTCAGTCTGATTGAGATGGTAGATAGACCGATCAATAGTAGATATAGTCAGTGTAATCATGAGGAGATTGAGTTTGTGGTTATAGATATAGACAGATATAGTCAGCCTGACTGGCAAGAGATTAAGTTAGTTGGAGATGGATCAGTAGCTAGATAGTACGTATAGCCAGATTGTAGCAGATATATATATACATATAGTACATATAGATAGATCGATGATATTCGATATATTCAGTAGATAGATCAATAGTAGATATAGTCAGTCTGAAGCAATTGAGACTGTAGTAGATAGATATATGGATGAATAGATATGGTCAGTTTGACCATTGAGATTGGGATTTTGGTAGATTGATGGATAGCTAGTAGATATAGTTAGTAGACAGATACGTAGATAGTATATACAGTCAGTCGATCGATTGATGTATAGTTAGTGGATATAGTCAAAAGTTACCATCTGCCCACCTGAAGAGATTGGAGATTGTAATAGATTGTAAGATAGGCAGTTAGTAGATAGTCTGATAGATGGGTAGATAGTAGATATAGTCAGTCATATATATATAGTAGATATAGTCAGTAGATAAATGGGTAAACAGATTGATAGATACAACGATAGATTGATAGTAGATACAGCTTGAGATCGTATTAAGTGAATACAAAAATATATATTAATATATGGATAAATATATAGATAGATAGAAATCAAAGTTCTCGTATAGCAAACGATAGTCGAGTTTATCGCATTTTATCGATAACTTTATCATTTTTAAACTGCGACCAGTAATTAGTAATACATAAAAATAATGAATACTTATTAGGTGCATGACTAACTCAACAATTAATTTATGATTCTCAGATGATACATTAGCAAACATTTATCGATATACATGCCACAAGAAGAATCACTAATAAATATGAGAAAATGTAAAATGTGTGGAAAACCAGCAAGACACCAAAATGGAATGCGAGGTGAAAACATGAGTTTTTCTTGCAAAGCAACTTGCAGACGTGCAACACGGAGTTATCGACAAGCGAGACTATCGATAACAGTTAAACACATTAATTGTAGGCCAAGTAAGCTCAATGTTCGATTAGAAGAGATTTTGTTACCATATTGAAAGTAAGTTTTGGTCATATTCAACACTCAGTAAAGTTCACAATCAATTATTGGTCATCAATGTGACCAGAGTCGGTTGAAACTAGCCAACGATTGTTTGCATATCGATACCATTTGGAAGCAACTAAAAGCTTCATTTTCATTGTCGATACATTTTTTGATCTGTAAATAGGCTTTTAGAATGAGTTAATCGATATTTAATACTTTAGCGATAGCCAAGTTATGTCGATAATTTCGATAACTCGCTAAGCGAGGACTATTTGCATATCGATAACTTTTTAAACAATAAACTAATCGATACTCAATTTTTTCTGTGTTAAAAATGGACAAATCGAACACTGAGCAACACTGTGGCAACAATTTGAGTCGTTAACCAACACACCGACCTGTTGACAGCCAACACAGTGGCGCCATCCAGCGGCGAACGTGAACGTCTTGCGGTGGTTGCTGCTGCTGCTGTTGTTGATGCTGTTGCAAACTCTCTTGGCAATTGCAACCGATGAATACCACCAGCACCGCCACCCCCTGCACCTCCTGCGCCACCCATCTCTGCCAGAGCATCCGGTGTGCTGGCATAAAACGGTGAATACCCATGCACAAATCCCGTAGGACTCGCACTAAAAGCAGCTGCTGCTGCTGCCACTGCCACTGCTGCTGTTGCAGTTGCAGTTGCAGCTGAGCCGGTGCTGTGGGAACGTTGCGCATGTTGCTGCCGATGGTGCAGCAGATGATGATGCGGATGCAGATGCGGATGCAGCGGATGATGCTGAGGACTGTTGCCGGCACTGCTGCTTATGTTGCTGCTGCTGCTGGGTATGTTGATGGCACGACTCGAGCCGAGGCGAGTATAGAGTGTTGGCGAGAACTGATCGGAGGCCTCCTCGGGATCCTCGTCGGCACCCATCGTCGACGACGTCGTCGTCGTGTAGAGTTGCCCCTCACTGAGAGCGGCGGGCCAAAGGGTTGCATCGACGCAGAAACTACTCCGGCCGGAATGCGATTGATCGTAGTAGTAGTAAAGATGCGGCTGCAGACGCAGCCCCGACGACGACGCCGACGCTGACGACGAGGTGGGGCAGTTGGTGGTGTTGGTGGTGCAGGAGAAGGGTATGTGGGGGTTGCTAAGAGCACGCTTGCGACTACCGTTATTACTCAGGGCGTGGCTAAAGCTGTGTTTATTGTGTGTGTGTGTATCGATCAATTCAAATGGTGTATCGATAGTTTTATAGTGTGTGTAAAGCGCGCAAAATAAAGCAAAAGAAAGAAAGAGAAAGAGAGAGGGAGAGAGTAAGCAGCAGATATACATAGGCAGTCAAATTGTCAAAGAGAGAGAATGGGAGAGGGGGAGAAAGGGAAAGGGGGAGAAAAGGAGAGTGAAATCCATGTAGGAAATCAAAAAAATTATGAATTTGCCAATTATTTTGGTGGTGTAAGTGAGTGGAGGGGAGGGGAAGAGACGGGGGTGGGGAGAGATGACCGCATTGTGGGTGTGGGCGTGGCAGATGATCTGAACTGTGTGGCTTCAACAAGGCAGGCAAATGAGTAGTGTGAATGAGAACACGTGAAACGACCAAAGAAAACCATCTTAGAAGCGAGCAAAACTAATTAATAAAATTATCGATTAACACACTAATCGATAAATCGATTAATATATATATGTAAGCATCAATTACCAATGTTATTAGAGAATGTTGGATTTATCGAAATGATTTTAAGCATCGATTACTATTTGTATATTTAATCAAAATGTTGCTTAGAATAATCGAAATTTATATTTATACAATCGATTATAATCAAAATGTGGAATTATCATTTAGTTGCTTAGACAACGTAAGGAATAATCGATGAATCTAAATGTACAAGTATCGATAATTGATTATAGCGAAGTTAAACTATATACTACTCGATATATTTATGTATCGATAAAAATTACCGTTCAGTTGCTCCGGCAAGTTAAGAAAGCAGAATTATGGATAAGGATTGTGAATAATGCTATATCTAAGAATCATATACAACTTCGTGTTAGATACGTTTATCGACAAGTTATCGATTTTTCAGTTAATTTTTATTGTAACATGCTATTCATTCGAAATTTTAAGCAGAAAAATCTCAATCACTAAAAAACAATCGATTAATTTGCTAGAAACTATCGATAATTTCTGCTTCTTCTTCAGCTGCTTGAATAGATGCAGACAAATTGGAATAAAAAGCGACAAGCGTCATCTCAAATAGATGATGCAACATTTGTGGCAGCAACATGATGTCGCTGCGCTCCAGTTCTCATCATAAGCAACAAGCGAGAAGAGCAGAGAAGAGAAGAGAGAAGAAAGATGATGTGAATGTGGCATAGATAATCATCATGATTGCAATAATTATAATCATAATGAAAATGAAAAGAAGACTGTCAAATTGCTTTGTTGCATGCAACAAGATGAGGCAGCAGATGCAAATAAACTGCAGCCAATTAATTCTGTGGCAAAATTCGCTTCCGTCACACAACAAAATAAAAGTAAAAAAACAAAAACACAAAAAAACCGACGCCTTTTGAAGTTGAAGACAAAACGCCAAATGGAAAGAAATATGGCTAAGAAATATGGCCAAGAAATAAGGCCAAGAAAAATATAGAAATATTTATGTAAAATGACATCTTCAGCCTCATCAGCCTCAGCTCCATTTGGGGGGCAACCAAAACAAGGGGCAACAGTTCAGTCAACAGTCAACAGTCATGACAGCTTTATTATATAGTGCGCCGATCCGTCTGCATCTGACTCGAGTGCCACCCACATTCTAATAAAGATATATAGCCGCATGTGCATCATCCTCATCTCTGTTTGGGGGCAAGTTTCGGTTGCAAATTGCGGCTAACGATTAACATAAATAAAATGCAGGCAGCCGCGAAGAAAGATCTGGTGGCAAGCAGCAGCAACAACAACAACGGCAACATGCAACAAAGTAGCAGCCAAAATATAAAATAAATAAATAAAGAAACAACAACAACAAAAAAACACTTTTACCCCATTTGCTGCAGCAGCTGCAACAACAACAGTTGCGGTTGCAGTTGCAGTTGCAATTGCATTCAATGCAGTTAGCAGCACTCAGTCAACGCCGCACAACATCCGGGATAAACACACACACACCATTCACACACTCATTAACAACAACAAACTTTCAGTTTTGGCGCGCTTTTCACTTGATTATTGCACTTCTTTTTTTAAGCATATTAGCTAAGAGAATCGGCAAGATACATTTGTCTCCCCCTCCCCCGCCAGATACCCACTTCAGTCTATAAGAATATACTAATTGAGAATAAGTTCAACATAAGCAGTTCATATGACTTTTCGTGATTATCGATACAAATCGATTTCCGATAACCGTAAAAATAACACGCCTAAAGATATAGTCTTTCAACTGATATATAAGATTATAAATCGGATAAAAAAGGGATTGAAACAGTTAGCAGAACAGTTTATGTAAACCAAAAACGTATTTTCAGGTCATTAATTATCGATAAATTATCGATTTTTGTAGATCGATAGATATTAGATATTAAGAGCCCGATTTGACAGCATGCCAAAATAAATCTTCAGTTGGTCAAGAGCAAAAAGCAATCAGCTAGTAAAATACTTAATCAACGTAATTTGTGCTTAATTTAAGTGGTTTTCGACTTAAATTAGACTTTAAAGTCAATGAATTTTTTGAGTTATCTGCAGATCTCGAAAAAGAGTATTCGAATTGTGTTGCATGCCACAAAAAGTCGCAATTATTTTTCTTATTTTAAGTTTCCTTTGCGCACTTTTTGAAACTTTTTTTTTGTTGGTTTCGAGAACTTTTTGGCCCAGTTTTTGTTTGGTTGAACTCGTTGCAAGTTGCAAACTCGCTGTTTAAACTTTGCTGCCATTACAACTTGCAACTTTTTCCCCAACTTATTTTAATTACAAAAATCTTTTATTTTTCAGTTTAACTAATTAAGTTTTATGAACTTTGTGTGTTAATCTTTTTGATGAAAATAATGTTTGCTTAATTTTCATTTTCATTTTCTTTTTTGGCTTTTTTTTTTTGGCTTTTTGCTTACATAATCGCAACAAGAAAACAATTTTGTTTAACAAGCGTCGTGCAACAGAAAAAGAGAAAAAAATGAAACGAAAATGCAACTGAAAAATTTGCATTCAAATGATTGTTGTTGTTGTTGCCACGCAAATCGCATGCGAGTTGCGCACAGGTTGCCCCTTCCCTTCTTTGCCCCCTGCCAAAAACAATGCACAAATTATGCAGCGCACTTCATTTTTATTATTGTTGTTTTTTCAGTGTGTCGCCTGCAAAGCAACAACAAACAACAACAACAAACAACAACAACAAACAACAAGCAACAACAAAACAAGGAAACAAAAGTTTTTGGCCAAAACAAGACGAAGAAATTAGGTGAATGGAGCTAAAGTTGTTGTTGTTGTTTATTGTTATTGTTGCT
Organism: Drosophila imparisetae; assembly: GCA_035042265.1. NCBI lineage: Eukaryota > Metazoa > Arthropoda > Insecta > Diptera > Drosophilidae > Drosophila > Drosophila imparisetae. Next base: position 181,760 of record JAWNLP010000524.1, on the reverse strand, counting down.
GTTTGTTGTTGTCTACCAGTTGGGAAAATGCAAAAGAAAAAAGAAAAAGGAAAAGCGCAACAACAAAAAAAATGCAATCAGAGATTGGCATTAAGGCAAATAAATGGGGGAAAAACACGAGTAAAATGCAAATTCAAAGCCAAGACAAGAAGGAACCGTTAGAAAAAAGGGAATAAGTTTGAAATACCCTGGTTAAAACCAAACATAGTATATAAGGTATCAGCAAAAAGAGAGAACGAACGACAACAGTAAACATTAAATTAATGTAAAATGCTTGTAAAAAGTTTTCATTTTTGTGCATGAATTTTTTTTTGTTTTGTTTTGTCAAATGGGAAATTATGAAAAAGGAATTTTCTTTTTTGCGGTGTGTGGAGGAAAAAGACTAGGTTCAATGCATACTCACTCGGCTTGTTAAGTAAATAAAACTCAGGCTTACCTGCAATTAGAAAAGATACAAATATTGATTAGTTATGAGGTAGAAAAAATTAATTTAAAATTTTAAAACTATTTTTAAGTCAAAAAATGCACAAAACGGGTTTCGCACTGCTTGTGCACATACTTTACACTGCTTGCTTGAGTGGTTGCTGTCTGTGCTAATGTGTACAAATGACAAGTTGCCCAATGCGCTCAAAACTGTTGAGGGAAATTTAGCTGAGACACGAACTAGTTAAAACCCCTAAGAGTAAACTGTGCTCACTTAGCAGCTAACAGTAGCTCCCAAAGTGTGAGACTTAGCTAAGACACCTCGCTTACAGCAGCTACTCAAACTAAACGAAGTGTGTCTTTGCTAATGTGGAATGTGTTTTCAGCCAAGACATGCACCACAGATAAGACTGAATTTTGTCAAATGTTTGCAAAAAAATCTGCAATTAATACAATTAAAAGATGCAATTTGATTTAATCGTTATTAAATTTGAAAAATGTTATTAAATGCAGCAACTAATGTATTTCAATTTTTAATTAAAAATATGACTAAGAAACATTTGCAACAATTTGGAGCAGCATTTGAAACGAAATTCAATTGAAACATTTAAATTGAATTTAATCTACAAAAATTGATTGCTTTTCGCGGAATCCATTTGAATCCACCACCATTAAGCCCGAAATACTTGGACAAATTTCTTCATTTTAGTAGAACAGCAAAAGGCAAACAACAACAAAAGAAGCTCGCAACGCAATAAAAATCTGTTTACCGTTTTCGTTTTGTGCGCTTTGCTTTGCCTTGTTTTGTTGTTATTGTTGTTTTATTTTTTTCAATACCCTTTTTAGCGCAACGAAAAATGGCAACAAATACAAACATGGCGATAATGTGCAATGCGATCAGTTCCAATAACAACAAAACAACAACAGCAATAGAAGAAGAAGAGTCGACAATAGAAGCAGAAACAAAACAAAACTCTTGAGAAAAACAAAAAAAAAACAACTGCAATTAGCAAATAGAGAGCGAGAGCGAGTGCGAGCGGGAGAGGTAGCTGGATTCATTCACGTGTGTAAAACGGTTGTAATTGAGAGTCGATGATAAGAGCGCGAGCGAGAGAGGCACAGAGAGAGAGCACGGTAGGTCAAGAGAGCTTCTAACTGTTGATCTTTGAGCGCGAGCGAGCGTGAGAGTTGTCAAAGCGTCTTATTTTTTTTTTATTTTGTTTTGTGTCTATGTCTATAATATAAATATAGAGAAAAATAATGTTAAAATTGCGCACTATTTTAAAACGATTTGCAAAACGAATTGTTTGATTTTTGTCGCCAGTTCGTTTGCTTTTTGGGCGCTTTTGCAATCTTTGTTTTGTGTTTCATTTCTGTTTGTGTCTTGTTTTATTTTGCTTGGCATGATGACCGTCGCCTTGTCTCAATTTGTTGGTATATTATTATTATAGTTGTTGCTGTCAATCAATGGAGACAAATTCAGCAACAACAAATGAAAAACAAGCTAAAAACAAACTGATGAAAAATGCAAAAATCGCATGACGCGCAAAGGTGCGAGCGAGATGCCCGTTATCAACTTCCACATGCGCTTGTTGGAATGAATGTGTGGAATGTATGTATATATGTATTGTTATGTGCTTGTGTGTGTGTGTGAGCACCCACGCCCCGTGTTATCGTCACGGCAATTTAAGCGCCCTGGCGCCAAGTGTTAAAAACTGTCAACGGACAAAAGTTATTCAATTCTTCTTCTTCTGCAGTATTTGCTGTGCATACCCTAACAAAAGGCGGGCTGCATGCAGTGTATATGCCTTATAGCGTACCTATGTAACAGCCATAAAGAAAAGAGTAAAGGAAGAAGGAAGTTCGATTTGTTAAGGAATAGATTAAATCTGTATATAGCGGAGAAACAAACCATAGCTTAAAGTATTTGCATGAATTCTTTAAAGCTGGGTTTCAAACCAAATTCGTATTTAGACTAATTTTGAATATGAATATTGAATTTACTTTAAACAATGCGCCTTTTGTTGAGTTTCCATTTTGACACTACGATTAAAAGTGTTAAGTAATAATAGAAAGCTCTGTAAATGATCAGATAGTCTGCGTCTCTTTACAGAGTATCTCTATATTATCATCAAGTGTGCATTGCAAAGAGACCTTCAAAAATTCAAGTACAATTTACTTTACTCTGGTATGAACATTATATATATATATATATATAACTATATATATAGTATATGTTTGCATAGTTGGTATAGTTTTAGGAAAGTGGCACAGTGGGCATTTCAGCTAAGACACGCATAATCGATGGGTTCTACAGTTATCACTGAGGGCTCAGATAAGGAATAAAGAACAGCAGTGAAAGGTGCATGCTCAAAGTAAGTCACTTCAAATTCCGGAAACTGATAAATGTACACATGACAAATGCTTTAGTTAGTCGCAACTTTTGTTTACTCATCAGTAAATAAAACAAAAACACATAGAAAAACGATAAAATGTGTAAAATGAGCAACTACTGTGTACTATATACGATATATGCATAAATAAATTATTGCGCGCTTTTCATGTTTGCATATTAATCCGAGAAGACCGTTTTACGATCTTGCGGCTAGAATCGAAAATCCACACAGAAAAACTGGCGATTGCAAATGATAAATTTGCTTCTATTTATTTCGTTTTGGATTTTGGCCATATTTCATTTTGATCTGTCCGTTTTTATATAGTATATAGTTAAGGATTTGATTTATTATGCGACGCTTTAGTTGATTTTAAATGCAGTCTGGCGATAGCCGCTGCAGCGCCCCCTGGCGCTGGCCAAGCATAACGGCAGCTGCTGCGATGCTTTGGCAATGAAAAATTGCTGTAAAACCGATCGAAAGCAAATAAGATGAGGGAAGGCTATTAATGCAAATAGAGAGAGAGAGAGAGAGGCGGAGATTAGACGACTGTCAGATGCCCTGCCAAAAAAGAGTTATTTGAATAATCGACTGGGATTAAAACTGGAGTTGAAACATTTATCAACAGTTCAAAAACGATTTCATACGACTTTTTATCCAAATTAATTGGCTTCATCGATATTATATCGATAAATGTATAAAATGTTTAAGCAATTAAAGCACAAATTATCGATAACAATCATCTAAAATACTAATGCAAAATTCACACTGCTTGATAACTGTTTAACTCCTCAGTAATTCATAGCCGAACTATCGATAACCGTATAGAGTATAACATTTGCATTTAAACTATCGATAGCACGCAATTAGAGCATAAACCATCGATACTAATTGCCTACATCCCTGCTCACATAATCAATATACTCTGTTCGTGTTTGCAGCGTATACTAGTGCAAATAAAATCAAATAGAATAAAGATCGCTGCATACAAAATTTCCTTAATTAACATTTTCGTTGTTGTTGTGTTTGTATTTGTTGTTGCTGTTGTTGTTGTTGTTGTCAGTCGCTTGCGTCTTTTTTAATTTTCTGCGGCGCTTGACGTAAAACAAAATTGTTATTTATTTCAATTTGAATACATTATGCATTATCTCTGTGTGTGCCTGAGTGTGTATGGGCGTGGCAAATGCAATGTGGTCGCAACAATTTTGGCACAGCAACAACAAAAAATACTCACAACAACAACAACAACAACCGCCAACCGTTATTAAGCAAAGTAAATAAATTAATTGTAGATTTCGGGGCGCGTGAAGAAAATTAATGTGAAATTAATGGAGCGTTGCGGCGCCGTCGCAAAGTTTGCATTTCAATTAGCAATTAATAAATTAGAAAACCGAAATAAAAACTCTATTAAAAAGTGCAAAGCAGAGCACTGAACACTCTCAAATGCTGGCTGCTATGCGAGAAGCGGGGATTCAGTGCTTCCAATTTCCCAATTTTTGCGAGTTGCTGTCTGTGTGTGTTTGTGTGTGGATGCCATGTGGGCGTTGTCACCGAGCACCGCCGGCAACAAACAAACAGCCAAAAAAAAAAAACAAAAGCAACAAAAGCAGCTGTTTAAGCACTCGTTGCGCACAGCTGCGCGTCGACGTCAGCAGCGGCGCTGTCATCAGCTGAGCGCGCTTAGCTGACTCGTCACAATCCACACACACACACACACACACACATGCAGAGCGGGCAAACAAAGGCGAGCGAGCGAGACGCAGCATGTGGATGTGAACTTTTTTTTTTGTAAATTGCCGCTGGCTTTGGTTGCTGGATTGGATTGGGGTGGGGGGTATTGAGTGAGGTTAGGTTTGCGGCTGTGGTTGATGATGACTAATAATAAGTGGCAACCAAATAAAAACAAAATAAAAGAGTCAGAGGCAAAGGCAACAACAAATAATAACGGGCCAAACCATAATAAAATAAAAAACCGGCAAAATAGCTTAAAACGGCAAACAAAGAAAAAACCGGCTTGAATTTTGTATATATATCGAGTCACATACATATAAACACACACACACAAACACACATAGGCAAACGGCATAATGATCTGTAGCGAAGACAACCACCACAGCCTAGATTAAAAGTGAAATATTTCATTTGCGTCAAGAAACAAGCGAAAATCTTTCTTTTCATCTTTCTTCATTCCCATCTTCTACATTCTCTATTCCACTTTAAGCTGCAATTTCTTCTGCAAATGAAAACACAATAAATATAAATTGACACAAAGAAAAAGCAATTTCCATTTGACAATAATTTCCGGCAACTTGCGGAAATTATGATAAATATTTGCCAAAAAAATTGTGTTGTTGCCACAAAAGTTTCTTTCTCTTTTTGCCAGAGGGGGTAGGGATGGGCGTTGGTGCTTTATCTATGTGGGTGGTCAGCCAGTCGGCCAATAAACGCCTCCGTAAACAAATACCCAACTTGTAGGCGAGCAAATAAGCCATTAATTATTTGATGTGCCGAAAAATGTGTGACGCTCTGACTGCTTCTTCTTCTTCTTCTTTTGCTAATTAAATTAATTTTCTCTTTTCCCTTATGAATGTTAAACTAATTGTTAACTTTTTATCAGATTTGAGTTGCATGCAAATATCGCACGACATCAAAATAATCATTATAATAATTTCCTCACTAATTGAAACTCATCAAATTAATTAATCAAATCTTTAATTATATCAGATTTCAAATACTCTAGAACTGTTCGCTGGAAGAGCGCAAAATATGAATTTAAATCTGTAGGTGAAAATATTTCAAATAACATCTCTTTCTTTTCGGAATGGTTTCTGGATTGGTTTTTTTTTTGCAGTTGGTGTTCATCGAAAGACCTTGAAGTAATTCCTGTTGGATTAGTTGGGGTAGTTCCTGTGGGTGTCGTTAGTGGAGTCTCGTTGTAGTGGTTCCTCTCGTTGTAGTTGGAGTGGTTTCTGTTGAAGTGGTTTCTGTTGAAGTGGAAGTGGTTTCTGTTGAAGTGGAAGTGGTATCTGTTGAAGTGTCACATTCGGTTGCTCTAGTTGAAACTGTAGTGGTTCCTCTCGTTGTAGTTGGAGTGGTTTCTGTTGAAGTGTTTCGTTCGGTTCCTCTAGTTGAAACTGTAGTGGTTCCTCTCGTTGTAGTTGTAGATGCTTCTCTGAGCTCAGAGCTGACACATTTTTGAGTCTTTGAATCAAAATATTGGGTGCAGATTTTGGGTACAGCGACTCCTGCGAGACACTCATAAAACTGCGAAGAGCTGCCGGGTTGTGGAGCACGAAAACCATTGGGTTTATTTCGACAGATATAAGACTCCGATCTAAAATTGATGACTCCTCCGTTGGTGGCAACAACCAATAGGGACAAACAGCTAAGCAGAACTGCAAGATTGATCAAATGTCAAAAATAAATTCCCTCTTGAAGTTTTTCTTCTATAAGTACCGATTTGCGCCTTCATCTTGAACGAACTCTTCCACAAAAGTGTTCGAATGGGACTAACTTCAATTTGGACAGTGGCACTTCATTTTATTTCTTTTAGAGTTAGTTCCTATCAACAAATGCTTCAGATAATGGCTAATCTTCTACTGTTTTAAATAATTGAAGATGAGCCGATTTCATTTGAATTGCAATGCAAATTAATCAAATTAAAAAGGAAACGAAAATTAGCAAACTTCAATTCAAATCAAATGATAAGGCCAATAAAATAAATATTGGATTTCAATGGAACTAAAGAGATTATATTAAAGAGAATTCGATTAGGAACAGCATAAAAAGATTATAAACAAACAAATACAAAAAAACTCGAACTAAGTTGAATTAATTAAAATTCGATTTCAAAGTCAAAAAATGAATGAAAAATGTTTGCCAAATATATTTTTAGTTGGCTTGATTAAAGTGAACCCTAAAAATCGACCCGTTCATTTCAAAGAAAAGAAGCCAAATACATATATATATATATATAAATATATATTCGAGAGGACATTGACCTCTGCTTCTATGGTACGAAACGGAACGGAAATGCCTAAATGGCAAACGGAATTTTTGTGGCTCAGTCAATGAGAAATGAGAAATTAAGGAAGCGATGAATTACAATAATGTCGGAGAGGCAATCAATGGGTTCTTTAACTGCCCAGCCACGCGACTGTTCACTTAAGTGGACTCCTCCCCAATCCCTCCTCCTGCTGTTGGCCAGCTGGCCTTTTCTGATGACACACTGAACACAACCATTTCTAGCCAACTTCTCCACACTCTTCCCCCTTCTCGGCTAGCAAAACAAATATGCTTAATGAATTAGCAAACAGTTCTCCCCCTCTCCCTCCCCCTCTCTCTCTCTCTGCCTCTCTCTCGCATTATGGCTAATTAGGTGCTAAAATGCTACAACGAAACGCCAGCTGCCTGAAGCAACCTTTAAGGAACAAAGGAACCTAGTCTACACTCAACAAAAAAACCCACTGAATTTTAGAAATTCGCCAAGACAAATTCAGTAAGCAAATTTCCAAAATTGAAGTAATCCCATATTTTTGGGATTCCCGATTTGGGGCAAGCCTTGCTTAATTTTAGAAAAATCTTTTCTTATATTAAGAAATTATATCTAAAAGCAAGAACATTTCTCTGAGTGTTGTCTGCTGCCCTTACACCCTCCTCTTCCGCCACCCAAGCATTGTAAATTAGGCTACCCAAAGCAAAATGGCGCTCTGATAAACCGTCGAGTGCATTTTGTCACGCAAATTGTGCAACACTGTGGCGCCACGCACATGTAAAGTTGGCACCCACCTACCCCCCCCTCCTTTCTACACACCCCTCTCACACACACTTGTGGAATTTGCCATTTGGCTTCTCTCAGACGGAGACTCAATCGATTCGAGCTGCCCTTAATGCTAATTGTTAACAGGTCAAAAGTTGTCCAAACTGATTTCCAACTAAAGGGAAAACCTCGTTTTCCACAAGCTTGCAGCCAAGCTGCCAGCTCAAAGTAACTGTAATTGCAGCTTTGATTGATTTTCATTAGGATTGAGATGAGAAAATCTGATTAATAGGATCAATACTGAACGGATTGTTGGATTGGGATGGAGCTTAAGATTGTTGCTATATAATTTCTAATAAATTAATCTCAGTTCAACAATTTCCACAAATGTTGATTCATATTGGAAATTGCTGACTCATGTTGAGGTTGCGATTGATATTGAGATTGGGATAAGGATTGTAGTTATGTAAATTGGGATTAATTAAGATTAAGATTGTAGTTGTATAATTTGTGGAGGCTGGAGAGATAGTTAAAGCTTGGAAGCTGATTTATATTCTGGATTGGCTGATATTGGAATACATTGTACAAATAATTCCCATTAAAAATATATACCAAAATTTGGACATAAATATTACAAATGTATCGAAATGTGCGACTATATGTCTGTCTGTGGAAGATACAGCAAATCCGGCTAAACATAAATTTCGTTTGCTGCAGCTGAAAAATCCAATTTCCGTTTACTCCAACGCCTCAATTTCCCAACTAGCCCCCTTTTATCCCCCCCCTCTCATTCCCCAATCAACCTCCTCGCGCTGAGAAAGGCGCTAATGAAAGAAAAGCGTTGAATGCCTTTTTGCCTTTCGCATTCGCATTTCGGTTTTAACGTGGCTAAAAGCGATGTTCAAATTGTGCAACTTTCACGCTCACTTGGCTTTTTTGGTTTTCACTCAGTTGTTTTTTTTTTTTGCTTTAGCGTCATTTGACATTTTCCCATTTTCCCTTTTTTAATTTCGTCTGCTGCATTTTTTTTTTTATTGATTTTCATTTTTGTTTTCTCGCTAGTTTTTCGCCTGCGACGACGAGTGCAAATTGCGTTTGCTTCTTGCTCCTCTTCTTGCCCCTCTTTTGCTGCTGCTTCTTCTTCTTCTTTCTCTGTCTTTGCTTTGCTGCCCCCAAAAATGCAAATCCATAATCAAGTTTGCCTTTCCACGATTCTTTGCACATCCGATAATAAGTTTTTCTTTCGCTGTCAAGGTCGTTCGTTGTGTGGCAGTCAACCGGCGCCCCAACCCCTTCCAACCAAGAGTAAACAACTCACCCTACCTCTCCTCCTTCCCCACTCCTCCACCTGTCCTTTGAGCGAGTTTCGCTCAAGTTGCACTTTGAACTTTTATAAATGTCATATTTAAATTAAACTTAGAATTCGTCTATGGAAATCGGAAGTGCGAAGATATATACATTTGAAATGGATAAGTTTTCCTTTGATCTTAGATCTTAGAGACTATGGGAACTAGTGGACATAAGTTCTCATGTACCTCAAGCAGCTCAAGCTCAAAATTTTGATTCAAATCTATTTACAATGGCAGTAAAAGAATTAATTCTATATATATATAATATAGCCAGATTTATTATGGTTAACTGTAATCATTTCATAAAGATCGCAAAAGAATTACAGATTTTGGTAATCCAGAAGTAGTTTCATATTTATTATAATTTTAAATGTTTTTATAATATATATTTCATATTTTATTTATTTATTTATTTTATTTCAACCAACTAGAAATTTAAAAGTTGCAGGGTATCTGCCAGTCGGGGGCACTCTAGACTCCTTATATCCCATCGATTCTCAAAAAGATAGCTATTTTTGTCTGCTCCCCATTAAAACTTCATTAAAATTTGTAAACACAACTTTTGCTGGTAATTCATGCAACACAAAAAAGAAGAAAAAAAAAGAATCGATTTTCAGATTTGCACAAGTTGGGGAAATGGGCAAATGCTAATTTGGAAGTTGTCGTTGTCGTTTTTTGCAACTTGCCCCTTAACGACCATGCCACAAGTTGTTAGTTCCGTTTGTTGGTTCGATTTTTTTGGCGTTTGTTTACAAGAAAGGGGCGGGGAACACCAAACAAATTGTTGTCTAAATAAATAACAAATTAAGCTTGACATGCATAACAAAAGCAAAAGTTGTTTATTATATTTAGTAGTTATACTACATAAATAAATGAAATCAAATTCAGATTAATGACAAGTCTATAAAATACTTGATGCTGACTTTTTCTTAGCTTTTAGCTTAATGCAATTAGTGGCAAATTTTATTTAGGTCGAAAGTAAAACTGTGCTCTTAATTTAGTTTTCCTTTTTTTTTGTGCCACATGCGGCACATTCAGCCGGCTAATTGATGGCGGCCATAAACTTGTTTTATCCACCAGAAATGAAAACACCAATTTTGCCGCATTCAATTTCCATATAAAATAGTCAAGGTTATGGTCAATGTGGGGAAATTAGGAGGAAAAAAAAACAAACACAAGTAGAAAAGTCAACTTCTGGCGCCAGTTCCAATTACCCCTTCCCCCCGTACCGCTGTCCACCCTTACCGGAAATGACTCGAACCAAAAGGAAATTCCACAAAATGAACATTTTTGCAAGGTGGAAAGCGGCGATGAAAGCGTCAAGATTATTATTATTATTTATATATAAATATTTACTTTTTTATATGTTTATGGTGAATTATTGATTAAACCAAATATTATGATTTAGTGGCATTAATTTGTCTTATTTATTTTTGTGGCGTTATCATTGATGATTGACACACTGTGGCGGCATTAGATAAAAGTGCGATAGAGAAAGGACGAGCGAGCGACAGTTAGTTAGGGGCAAAAAGAGACAGAGAGCAACATTTTGTGTCTGCTTTGATATTTATGAACTAAAATAAATAAATACATGTGTCATGTATGTGTATGTGTTTGTGAGTATTCCTGTATTTTTTGTTCTTGTATTTTCCTTTTTGTTGGGATTCTTTTGTGCGCCATGCTTTGTTTTATTTCAATCATGTGCTCGTCCGTCTTTCGTCGCTGTCCTCGTCGCCTCGTCGTCGTCCTCCCCTTGAAAAAATCCCGCACCTATAAAGCAAAACGATCGCAGCCAACTGACGTCTATCAATAATTTCCTTCTTTGCTTTCGTCTATTTTCACTTTGCTCTCCCAAAAAGATTCGTGTGGGTGTGTGTCTGTGTGAGAGAGCGATACTCTGCTCTCCTTTACTCACGCGCGGGCATATCGAAAAAGAGACGAAAGGCAAAAGCCCAATCATCAATCAATCATTTTACGCAGCCATCCAATCGCTCATAAATCAATAAATTGCCGTTTGGCGCCTGTCACAATGCAACAACAACAACAACCAGCAAGACATGTGAGCACGACGAAGAAGAAGAAGGTGTCAATTTGAAGGCAATAACAAATGAAAGCCGAAGAGCTTTCGTAATCTGAGGTATTCCCTTTTTGCACATGGAAACACCTGTTAAACAAATTCTGTTATTGTTGTTGCTGTTGTTATTTTTAGGTGAGTTGAGACACAGTGGGGCAGGTTGTGTTGTGCTCGAATTGCGATCAAGATTTTAACCTGGCAACAGCTTCCTCTTCTATATATACATATGTATAGAATGTATGCGAGAGCGACCTATGAATCAGTGTAGCAAAGAAAAATAAAAATTCCGGAATTTTTGCATGTGATTCACGTGAAAAGTTTTGATTAGATAGAATATATATAATATTCAAGATTATTTCGATGATGGGTTGTTAAGATAAGCTTTATAGCGGGTGTAGCTTAAAATAATTTTAGATTAAAATGTTAAAAAATCCGGTCAACAATTAAACTATTATTTGATGAAGGATAATCGACACTGGGACCACTGTGACAAGGTAAAGCGAAATTTTACTTGAAATATGTATTTCCATACAGCATGTATGCATGTAAAAGCTTTAACTACTTTTTTGTGCATACATTTTAATGCATCCAATTAGTGAGTGCAGGCGGTAGACAGAGTTAACAAAAAACTAATAACAATGCAGACATGCAACGACGCCCCCTCATCTATTGAAGCAGCAGCAGCTCGTTAAATGCCACACAAATAAAAAATTAAAAAAAAGGCGGCGCAAAGATGCTAAACATGTGCGCGTGAGAAACAAAAAAAAAGAGACACGCATAAAACAATGTTTGTTGTGGTGAAATTTGCCAATTTTTTTTCGCAAAACTAAATAGTTAACATTTGGAGAGCGCAGCAAAGAGAGACTAGCAGCCAGAGAGCGGGAGCAAGAGCGAGAGTGAGCGAGTGCGAAAGCATGAATTAACATTTTATGGAATTTCATTCCATTGACTCTTTCAATAAGCAGATAAGTGCGAGTGCGAGCGGGAGAGAACAAGAGAGCCGTCACTCTCAGAGAGCAAAGCTTCTACAAAAAATGCCACGCGCAGCCGAGTTTATTTTTAAGCAACAACAAAAACAATAATAAGCATAACAAATATAATAAAAGCAACAACAACAAACATTGATAGCTGATGGTTGATAGCAAAACCAACAGCAACAACAACAACAGCAGCAACAAACAACGCATATAAAAATATTTGTGGCTATTTTTAGACACACATACACACAAACATAACGAACGCATGACCGTTTGCCTGTGCATGCCTGTGAGTGGAAGAGCGCCGACCAAAGTGCTTATGGCAAGGGGGTGTGAGGAGTGCAGGCATACGCTGTAATGCGCCGGCTCAACGATCAATGCAGCTAAGCACAAATACAAATGCAAAAATGCTCTCGCATGTACACGAGTACAGCGCTGACTTCGTTTGTATTCGTGCTTGTTGGCGACGAGACGCCTTACAGACGACGACGACGACGCGACGTCAAAGGCGTGTGTGCTGTAATCATAGCAATGAGTCTTTTGTCGTTGTTGTTGCCTTTCGTTGTTGTTGTTTTTGCCTGTTGCTTGCCTGCCTGTCGTGTACAAGGCAGAAGAAGAAGAAGCAGCAGCAACTGGAGAGAAAATGCAGACAATGCGATTTTTTTTATTTTTTCTTGAGGCGCATTTTAAATGCACTTTTCAAATCCATAAAATATTTCAAATAAGTATATTAATATTAGCATTTGCGACAACTCATTTGTCATTTGGGGGCGTATTTGTAATAAATTTTGTTGATTTTCACAAGAAATTAACTTTTCAACACCGCCTGGAATAATAATGCATTCCAATTAAACAACAAACGATTTTCGCTGGAAATCAAAGAGCGAGCACTTTAGCGCCGTCTGGAAGTTACCCACCCCTCCCCCTTACAACGCATTTCCAGACAGACGTATTTGTTGTTTTTACTACTATTTAGCGTCATCTTTGTAAAAAAAAATAATGCATGGCCGTAAATAAATGCTTCGACGTAAATCGAAATACGTTAAACGTAGACTTAGCCGCCCCGTCATCAATTAGAAAGTTGTTTGGCGTTGCATGTATGTAGTGTGTGTGTGTGTCAGTGTGTGTGTGTGGCGCTTAACACCCCCGCCCGCCACCTATGAACCATTGTATTATGTTTAAAGTCGCGAATCAAATATCCATTGAAGGTCAAACTGCGTTTTACATATTTTTTTTTTGCGTTTGCATTTGCGTAGAAAAAACAAAACGACGACGTAACTACGTATTTTGAGTTTGGCATTGGGTTTCTCTCAACTACAATAGTATACCTGGAATATGAATATAAATACAGTTGCGGGAAAGATAATAGCACCACCACATTTTTCATTACGAATCGAGCCAAATATAAGACAAAATATTAGTTTTGCAATTTTTAAACATAAAATTGTTTATTATTTTGTATAAAGTGAAATTAGTTGAAAACGTTGAATAAAATTAAGACATTTTTCTGTTATACTTTTTTTTTAGTGTCTTCTTCCACTTCCAAAAACGTATGCAAAAGTTCCTTAAAGCATTTCTTATAAGAGTGGTCTTATTATTTCATTCGCAACTGTATGTATTTACTATATATATATATATATATATATATATATATATATAAAACTGCGCATAAGGCGCAGCTCATTTAGCGTTACACAACACCTATTCCAAGAGGCGTCGGCGAGGGGGGCGAGGCCAGCACATCTCAAAATGCACATATTACGTATAAAAAACAAGGAAATGAATCTTGACACGTTTTTTTGCATACAATAAATATAAATAAATAAATAAAGATTATTTAAGAACTTTGTACAATCAGCTTTTCGTATCGTATTTTTTTTTGATAAAGTTTTAATCTTTTCAATGGGGTCTCTCATTTTAAGTGTTGCATGCGATTTTGCTCCACTGTGCACTGCATAAAACACTTTCACACTCAACACGCATCATTTAATGCTGGCCAAAAAAACGCTGATGTAACAATTCGTGACGTTTAAAGTCAGCCTCGAGAATAAAAAAAAAATCAAAAAAAATTATGACAACTTTTTTTTTGTCTTTTTGATAACGTGATAATAATAACGCCCAGCTCCCCATTATCAACGTGCTCATTTTTTTAGAAGCAAAAAAAATTTAATGCTGATTGTGGAAAATTTTTTGAATGTTTCTATTTGAAGAGCAGCAAGTCTCAAGTGAAAGTGAAATTTGCAACAGTTTTGTGTGGAATACATATATATATATATATATATATAGATTGTTGATTCTTATCAAGCATCTGGGCTCATCTGGCCCATAAAGTGGCAAGTTGCGAACGTGCCAAAGTCACAATACATGTGCAGAGATAATGGTTCATGCGCCGATTGTTTTCATGATATCATCTATCTACTGGTTGATTTTGTTCGAGAAATGTTTTCCATGATTATGTTTGAAATTGTGGCTTATATTATTTCCAGAGATAGGTAAAGTTATGGGTAAAGCTGACTTTGAGAAAAGTGCTTATGATATTTATATATTCAAATGGGTTTGGGAAAGATAAGTTAATCTTCAAATGAAGTTGACATAGCTTATGCGCTGTCTGTTTTCAAGATAACATCTACAACTGTATTTTCTTTAAGTTTTTATTTAAAAAATTTTAGATTTGAAATAAATAAATGCTAGAAATAAGTAAAGTTAAATATATATTTATGAGAATAACTTCTAGCTGATTTCCATTGGGCTTATAATTATTTTCCAAGTGAAGTATTTTGGCTTATAAAGATACAGAGATAATTCAACTTTTCTAAGAAGTTGACAGAGCTTATGCGATTTTTTAATATTAATATTAATATGATGTGTCATAAGCCAAAAATAAGTTGGCTTTAATATGAAGTTGACAAAGCTTATTCAAAGCTGGCAAGGCTTATGATTTTCTTGAGAAATGTGTTTAAATTAATATTCAAATGTTAGCTTTTGCCAAATGTGGCGAGATAAGCGGGATAAGTCAACTTATAGATCAAGTTGGCAAGTTTGGCATACTTTTTGAATGTACAGCTAATACGCATAACGCTAACATGATAATAGTTTTGACGGGTTAATGAACTAAACATATAAAAACATAGAAAAAAGTGAAGATTTGAAGTCATTTATTGGAAATATATCCAAAACATAATTCTGTACATATTATTATATGAAATAACAGTTTTTTCTTAATTAAAGATAAATTATTAGCCAAGTCATTTGAAATCGTTTTATTCTTTTCTCCTCTTGAAATCGTCTTTATAATTTTCAATTGCCATATGTTTTTTTTTTGGTGGATTCCTTTGCTGCTCTGACGTTAATTTGCTCAGCATTTATCAGCTCCAACCCCCCTCCTTTCTCCCCCCCCCCTCTCATTCTCTATTGTCACAGCTGTTTCTGCGAATATTTCGTTCAATTTCACTTTCTCATTTTTGCAGATTTCAATTGGTTTTGTTCTCTTGGAACATTTGCCATGTACAATTTGGTTCAGGCAAATAGATAAATACACTATATTCTAGATAATTTAGATAAACAAGTGTCTTAGATAAGAGAGCACGCCATAGATAAAACAACAAACAAAAACGGAAGTGACAACATTTCTAGTATTTGAATATCTTTTTCTTTTATATTTTTGTTGGGGTGCATTAGGAAACCAACAAGTGGATTTTCTGGGGTTGGAATCAGCATTATTAATTGACGCATAGTTTCTGCTTAGTAGGTCAAAACCAGAGACGCAAATCAAAATAAATGAGTCGCAAAAAACCAGAGAAGAATAGCAAAACTCGGCATTTGACAGCCCGGCAAAAATAGAA
Organism: Drosophila imparisetae; assembly: GCA_035042265.1. Taxonomy (NCBI): domain Eukaryota; kingdom Metazoa; phylum Arthropoda; class Insecta; order Diptera; family Drosophilidae; genus Drosophila; species Drosophila imparisetae. The sequence goes on along the minus strand of JAWNLP010000524.1, from coordinate 165,943 downwards.
GCAACCAAAACAGACCAGACCAGACGAGACCAGAAGAAGAAGGAAGAACCAACCAACTCAAGGCCCATTTTGGCACATGAAATGTTTACGACCTTGCTGCAGAAGATAATAATTCCATAGATATATACATATATATATATATATATAATATACATAAACACGTCGTGTTCTCAATAATTGCTTAAATTATGAGCTCCCAAGGATCTTGCTTAATAATGACAAGCAGCCTTCAAATTGATTGCTGATTTATAGATATTTCAAGAAAATCCGTGAAAAATAAAAATATTGCAAGCAAGTAAAAATTGTGTTTTCCAATTAAAGTTTTCTTCTTTTTCTGATCCAGAAAAACCCAAATCAGTCCAAAAATAAATAATAGTTAGTATCAACTAGATAAGAAATATTCACAAGTGAAGACGTTTAGAATTGAAGAGTTCTTAGGTAAATAATATATATAAATAAATCCACAATTTTCATGATATATCGTTTTTATCTTGACACAATATTAATCATCTGAATATCATTAATATCGGCTAAGAAAACTAAGATTTGTATAGATAAAGACTTGGCTTTAGCGTATCATCTCCTAGTGGCAGCACTCTCGACTCGAGCATTCTTTTTTTTTGTTTATATGTTATATATATATATTTCTTTGACTTTGGTAATGCGAGCGTATCGAACGAGAACGAGCTCTGTCGAAAGTGACAGGTGTCACAAATGTCAAATTTCGCCGGTTTCTCGTTCTCGTTGTTCTCGTTCTGCTTCTGGTTTTCCATATAGGTAGATATATATGTCTATATTGTATATATATTGTATAGCATAATATTATCGCTTGCTGTTTAGCTCTTTAAGGTGAGAAATCGGCGCTGACAGCCACAAATGACTTTGACATAGTTATGAAAACGTTTTGCGAAATTTGACTTGCTTTGTCTTCATTTGTCTATTTTTTAGTTCGTTTTTTCTCTTTTTTAATTACTTTTGTTGTGGCGCCTCAACGAATTCATTTAAAAAGCCGGGCTGCCTATGAGTAATAGTTTCTCCACTTCCGGGCGTAGCTAGAATAACAGAAGGGCGCCTTTTGCTCTGCCTCTTCCACTGCTTTCCAATTACGCTCAAAGTCGGTCAATGCCACACGACTAAATGCCCCAGCCTTCCTCAGATCCAATACTTGACACATATGACTTTAGTATTTTTTTTTATGTTTTTTGTTTTTTTTTTGGGTTTTTGTGTGCCTCGCCTTATAAAGGTTTTCCACATTGGCTGAGGTAATCAATTTTCATGCCCCGGCATTATTAGCATTGCTGTCCCACAATCGCTGCCTTATCACACATGACGCATGTGAAGTTCTCTGCCTCCTCTCTCTCTCTCTGTCTCTCTGTGTTTTTCTCTCGCTCTCTCTCTCTCTGTCTTTCGCGCTCTGTGTTGCTTTGGGCGCTTGACTGTTCGATTGGGTCGATGACTTTGACTGTTTCTCGGGATCGTTGCGTTCCATTGCAGTAAATCTGTCGATGGTATGGTATATATATATGCATATATATACATATGCTGCATATATCACTCTTTGCAACAATCTTTCAATATTTAATAACTCAAGCGTGCGTGTGTGTGTGTGAGTGAAATATGTATTTACAATGTGTTTGCGGCTTTTCGTTTTCTGTTGCGAAATAAATTAAAAATGCGGAAAAGGTCGCAAAGCAAAAAAATATATAAACAAATAAACACAAAACACATAAATGAAATGTGTGAAGAGACAAGCAAAAAAGAAAGACAAAGAGACAGAGAGGGAGAGAGAGGGAGAGAGAGAGACAGAGAGAGAGAGAGGGTAGAGCGAGAGATCGAGTGCTGAGCCGTTATTAAAGACGCGTGTTAGACATTCAAACAAATATAAAAAAATCATTACGTATACGCAGCGTCTGACAGGCGAAAAAAGACTGAGACAAATGCAATTAAACGGTTAATTGTTTGGCTTTTATATATATATATATATATACATAATATACAGAAGCGAAATAAAATAATAGCAGAACTTACAAATTGAAAAACAAACCAATTAAAACCAAATTCAATTGTTGATCTTTAAATATATTGTCAAGTATTGCTCCTATCAAATAAAGTTAATACTACTCCTGGAACTATTTTCCATTCGATTATTTATTTCAAATTTTTATAATTATAAATGCAAATTTGAAGTCTTCTTCCACTTCCAAAAAAGTATTCAAAAGTTCCTCACAAAAATGAAATAAAAGACACATTGGAAAACATTTCTTGTGCGAGTGGTGCTATTGTCTTGTGCGCAACTGTATAAACATTAATCTGCCAATTATGAGTAGAGTTCTTCTTTAATATCTCTGGTTTCTCATACGCTTTGTCGCCATTCGCTGCTAATTTCAATGACAAAATTGCCCAATGAGGGCGCTGATGACAACAGAGCAACTCACTGCTCGGATTGATAGTGTAGGCAAATATATATATATATATATACATATGTATATATATACATATGTGGAATGATGATTAAATGTGCTTGCTCACATATGAGTATGAGTTGCGCTCAGTGGGTGGTCAGGGTTGAGAGACGCACTCCCCACTCATCAAGCGTTTCAATTAGTTCAAGAAAAGATTTTAATTAAGGCAGAAGAAGTAAGAAATAATTAAGAGAAGTCTCGGCTGTGCTCGACTTTAATCTGCAAGATTTGATGTCATGTATGATATCAGATATGATTGGGAACATTCAAGAATGTGATGAACAATTTGTTTCTTAAGAAATTATAATCAAATATTGTAAACACAACTTTTAGAGTTCCACATCCAGTAATAAGTAGTCCGGGAAGGGATTATTATGAACGAAGAGTTTCATATATTAATAAGAGTAGAAATTTTGAGATCTTCTCAATATGATTTAATTTCTCAACAATTCCAAGAAGCAGCCTTTCTCTGTGCGAATCAGTTTGATTTTTCAGTTAGCCAGTTCAGAAATTAAGTTGGATATTAGATATATAGATAAATACAGCCCACAAAAGAGAAAAAGCTGATAATTTAACACATTTCGTTGTTCAATTATCCATTTGAATAATAAAAGCAGCTCCAATTCAAACTGGCTAACTGGTCTTGGTCTGCCTTATTATATAAACTAAATGCCAACTCTGTGTCTCTGCCCCTGCCCCTCTCTCTTTCACACTTAACAGCTGCATTGTGCAACAAAGCCCACGTCAAGTGCCATTGAGAAAGACTTTCGTTTTCATTAGATACAAGAGGCAGGTTAAGATCACAGCTCGCGGACTGACCATAATAAAAATAAACCAGTCACTGATTCAGTCAAAGTCCACTTGTAAGTATTACATGCTTAACTCCCTTCCTTTTATCCACCACCACTCCATGCCGCAAGCTCTTCACTTGCAACAACTTGTGCCCTTGCCACATTGCATCAATCAGTCGACAATAACAGCACTTCAATAACACAAAACTCAACTGAATTCGTTTGTGGTGGCAACTTCTTCTGAAAAACATACAATGTAAAATGTATAAAAGCAAAGTTGTCAAGTGCAGACCAGTTCAGTTCGATACCCTGTACTTTTCTAGCAGGCAATCAAAGGGAGTATTGAAAACTGTATGCCTCCTGCTCTTATAGTCTCTTAAATCGATTAATCCACACAGACAGACAATATATATATATATATATATATATATATATATATACACAACTGGTTAGATTAGGCTTCCATTTTCAACAATTTATTCGCAGGATATTCTCAAGTCGTGCATTCCAGACTTTTGAATACTTTCCACTTCCATTTTAAATGCGGCTGTTGTGTATTACAGGCATTTACATGGCAGAAGCTGTTGCTAAGCCGGGCAGACGACAAACAGACGGGCAGACAGACAAACAGACAGAGGGACAGTCAGTTGCTGCATTACTCATTCGAATTCGCAGCAGGCAAAGTCAAAGGCAGAGCATCAGCTTCTGCCTCTTGCTCTGATGTTGCTGTAGTTATTTTTAATATCGAGCCACATAATTCGTAGTAATTTGCCAGCTGCATTTGTCAGTTTGGCTTTGACGTGCCACACTCCCGGGGCAGCAGAAGAAGAAGAAAATTAAACAGGAGGCAGGCAGTAGTAGGCAAGATGAGGCGGACAGGCTGAGACTCCACTTGACTGCCTTCGACGGCGTCTCACGCAAATCTGCAATCTGTACACATGTAATCTATGCATGTACACTCAGAAAAAAAGTCTACATTATAGCTGAATTCCTTAAATACAAATGTTTAATAATAATATAAAAAAAAGCTAATGCAATAATTCAAACCAACTCATAAAAAAATGCTATCGAAATTAAACATATTTTTGCACATTTAAGAAAAATCGAAACTGAAATTAAGAAAGGAAAACCGCCGATTTTTAGGGAGACACAAATCTGCATTTCAAAAATATATACTTTTTGAATAAAGAGTTGAGCTACACCTGGCGCCAAAAGTGTGCCGATTCCCCGATTTCCCAGTCTATATTCATATATATATATATAAAGTCAAGTCAATATGTATATAAAGTCAAATCACACATAGTAATACAGATCATTAGCAATTATGTTTATATATATAATAATTGCTCATAATATTATAGGCACTTATGCTAATATATATATGTATATATGGATATTATATATATATACTAATAATTGCTCATAATCTTGGCCTGTTTTATTGCACTTGGTATTGGCACAATGTGGCAGTTGGTCAATCAATTTATCAGTCTTTCCACACTAACAGTGAGTCATCATATCATCATTCAAACATTCCAACACTCAAATTAGTCATCGCATAACTGTTTGACCGAAGAGTGCCCCATCCCCGCCCCTCACGCAACTGATGACAACACAACAGTGTCCCCAAACAAACAACAACAACAAAGGCAACAAACTAAAAACCATCAGCAGCAATTTTAAATTACTTTGCAGCGATGAATATTAAATACCCTAGAAAAAAAAACATTCTTGTCTACAGACAATAAACATTCCGCATTCAATTTGCTTTGCGTGAATCAGCACTCATAAATATTTATATTTGTATAAAAAAAAATATATATATATATATTTATTAGACTAATTTTTTGTGCGCTTCGTTTCGAGGTTTGTTAACTTTTGTAACTCTATTTTATAGACTTATTCCAAGAAATATGACAAATCATACTGACTAATTCGCAACTTGAAACCAGTTTTGGAATGAACTTTAAATCTTCTTTGCAGTGAAAGTAAACTAAATTTAATATATTTATTAACTTATTCACATGTTTTGGAATAAAAGTTTATGAATTAGAATTTAGTTTAAGGTTAAATAAACAATTGCATTTTATTTATTATTAATGAACAGTTTCACAGATATGCAAAATAATTTAATTTAATTTTTATTAGACTTGAATTAACTTTCTTTGCTCTTCATCTGAACTTAAAAAGATCTAAATAAATTTAGAGCTGGCTCAAATGAATTTTGATTACATTAATTGACTTAAAATCCAACTCGAAATGATCTACAAAAACATATTAAAACAATTTTGAGCTGACTGAAAATAATTTTTATTGTATTTATGAACTGTTTCAGAGCCATTAAATCTGACTTGAAATTTCTCTCTTCACTTTTTGTCTACAAGCACAAATTAAAACAATTTTGTGGTAGCTCAAAAGAATTTTATTATATACTTATTATAAACTGGTTAATAGAATTTAATTATTCAGTTTACAGCTTGGATTCTCTCTTCTTTTAGTTTTCGCCAAAGGTTTACACTTGTCAAATAAATGTTGAGCTGGCTCAAAAGAATTTTTTATTAGATGTGTGAACTCGTATGACCTCATAATGCTGCCATTCCACTTTTTACATATTAGTCTCTCTCTTTAGTTAACGACTGAACTTTGGAAGCCCATTTGAACTAGTTTATCGCATGTTAAATCAATTTTGAACCGGCTCAAGCACTTGTGGAGCACTCTTGAACCGGTTCACATTCACATTCGTATGAATTGAAAATAGTGAAATTACTCTCGTCGCAATTGAATCAAATTTTATTTGCTTGACTTTAAAGTGCGCTTAATTGAAGCGACCTTTAGTGTCATGCCCCGTGTGTTTTGTATTTGTGGCACTGGCACTGGGGAGAACATAGCTCATAGCTCGCAGCCCCCTTCCCCTTCTCCCTCTAGCACCCCTTTCCAATTGTCCATGCCAGCTAGCCCACCCACACACATGTCGACAAATTTCTCAGCTAATTTCATTGATGAATTTTTATTAAATAAATTATTATAATGAGCTTGATGAACTTGTTATTGTTATCGTTGTTGTTGTTATTGTTGTTGCCCCCTCGAGGCACGTTGCAAGTCAACGAACGAACGAACGAATCAACGAATGAACGAACGTGAAGAGCAGCGAGCAGAAAGAGAAGAGCGAGGCAACAACAAACAAAGCGCCGCAAGAAATTTGGCACAAATTGGTTTATGGGGCAAAATAAAGAAGTTGGCGACACTAAAAATGTGGCGCGTGTTTGCACTTTACCAAGAGCTCCCCCCCTAAAGTCCAAACCCCCACCGCCACCCTTAAATGTATAAACCAGTTAGCAACAGAGGAGATAGGCAAGCAGAGAAGGAGCTCCAGCTCTATGGCTTGCTAGCCAACAATCAGCGCTAACAAACTTTGGCAAACAATGCCACCAAAAATAGCTAAAAATTAAATAATTCTCAGAAATCGAAGCTTTGTCTTCGGCTGCTTCTTCTTCTACTTCTTATCGGGCGGGGCAACTCTAAAAATAGTTCGGGGCCAAAGCTATTATTAACTAGCGACAACTAGAAGAACAAAGGGAAACAAAGTGCGCCAATAGAGCGAACAAATGTTTGACCAACTCAAATAGTCGCAGCGATAAGGCGGCACAAAGAAGTGAATAAACGAATGAATGAATGAATGAATGGATTTGTGAATGAATATTGGAAAGTGTTGACTGAACAAGTTCAGATTTTGTCGATTTTATTGCTGTTGATGTTGTCGTTCATCATCAGCATCATCAACAGTAAATCGAAAAATGTTAATTGCAATTAATAAATCAATTTAAGCGTTGGCAGATTCATTAAAATAAATAATCGTTTTTTAATATTCCTCACGGGTTGGTTATGAGAGAGAGAGAGAGAGAGAAAGAGATTCATTTATCACAAATTATTCCTCACTCATTGCCTAACTAATAATTTAACCTACGAGCTGAGCATCAGAATAATTTATTGGTATAAATTAAAATAAAAAAATCTCATTGATTTTATCGATACGCTTTTGAAAAATGAGAAAATTGCATAATGAAATTCCGCAAAAGTATGTAAGAAACAGAAGGAAACATCTTAGGCCCCATCAACTATAATATATATTCTTGATTTAGATCAAAAGTCGACTGTATCAACAATTCAATCTCAGAGTCTGTAAGAGCTGTACACATAAGCTGCTCAAGTTTATTTTATTTTCCTCGATAATCGAATTTCGGGTATATCGATATATATCGATAAATGAGACAATTGCAAAGTAAATATATATATACTCAGATATATTATTGATCATTAGGATAAGAATCATAGATTTTGTTAATCAAAACTTAAAAGTATTTAAAAACAGAGTATCTCTTAGTCGAGCTCTCTCAACTCTAGCTTTCCACCATTGTTTCAGTTGCAATGAGTTATTCTTCTTTTATTAAACTGTTGAAAACTAATCATTAATAATCATAGATAAAGCTGAGTGATTAGCTGCAATATACATATATCATGTAGGTGATCAATGAGTAATCTTTTGTAACATATTACGTGAGTCACTAAAAAATTGGGCTATGCATCGATTTATCAGGCAGTTTATTTTGAAAACAAATGATTCACATCTTGGACAGAAAGAATTGCTGCATTTTTATCTGCTTGACTCAATGTTGATTGAATGCCAAACTTTTTCAAGGAATTGTTGATTTTTAGTGAAGTTATTCACCCGAAAGGAGTTCGGCATCGAGAGAGGGCTTGGGATGAGATTACTTGCAATCATAGATAGAGATAGGAAATCATAGATAAACATACTCAATATGTAAACCGATTTCCATATTTAAAGAAAATAAGATATATCTTCTTTTCTTTCCTCGATATAAGATCTTATTTTTCTTTTAGATATCATAGATAAAGTTACACATTGTTTTGGTCTATATATAACCCGATCTATATTCTTAACAATATATATATGTGATATTCTTGGACTTACCTTTCAGTCTCGGATTCTGCATTTGGTTGCTGCTGTAGCTGTTGTATCTGTTGCTGTGTGGTTGTCGATGTTGTTGCTGCTGCTGCTGATGCTGCAGGTGTTGTTGTTGCCGTAGCAGAATTAGTTGCACCTGCTGCAGCAGCAGTTGCTGTTGTTGTTGCTCCAGCTGCTGTTGCTGCTGCTGTCGATTGTTGTTGCTGTTGTTCATCGCTTAAGCTAAGCGATGTTGTCGTTGCATCCGCTGCTGTTGCAGTTGCAATTGCATTCGTTAAATTCACGTTCACATTCACATTGTTGTTGTTGTTACTGTTGTTATTGTTGTTGTTGTTATTGTTGGCACTAACACTCGCGTTGTTTGTTGACGTTGGAGTTGCTGATGTTGCAGCTGCTGCTGCTGCTTGCGATTGCAGCTCATCGAGCACGCCGGCAACAACCAACTGCTGCATATCGGCAATGGTTGCTGGTGCACTTTGCATTACTGTTGATGCTGTTGCTGCAGACGTAGCAACAATTACTGCTGGCGGCTCATAGCTGCTCATGTGCGCCAGCAATGGCAACGTTTGCCCTTGAGTCGCACCACCAACTGTTGCTGGCGTGCTAGTGGAAGTTGTTGAAGTCGGTGCTGTTGCTGCTGTTGCCACGATGCCATCTATTTGCGATGGCTCCAGCTGGAAGTTTGTTGACGCCGGCGGCGGCTGCTGTTGCCCGGCAGCAACAGCTGCAAACGTTGGCGGCGTTTGTGTGGCCGGCGACAATGGTTGCTGCTGCTGCTGTTGTTGCTGTTCGATGTAGCTGCTGCTCATGACAGTCAGCTCGCCGGCAACTGCTGCTGCAGTCGTGCTGCTGCTGTTGTTGTTGTTGCTGCTGCTGTTGTAGCCAGCAACATCCATTCCAGCAACTGCTGCAGCTGCTGCCTGCTCCTGTTGCTTCAGCTGTTGCAGCGATTGTTGCAACTGTTGTGCGGCAGCCGTTGCATAATCCATGGGTAAGGTCTGACCATGGGGCGTACCCTCATTTGTGGCATTAGGGGTGGCACCACCAGCATTGGCATTAACACTATCAAAGAGCTGCTGTTGCTGTTGTTGCTGCTGCTGTTGTTGCTGTTGCTGCTGTGCCTCGTTCACATATTGTTGCATGCCATGTACGACTGTGGCAGGTGCTGTCATAACGCCACTGGGCGTGGCAAGTGCTGACACAGCTGGATGCAATTGTTGCTGTTGCTGCTGCAGCGATTGCTGTTGCTGTTGCAGCAGCGACTGTTGCAGCTGTGCAGCATGTTGCTGCTGCTGCTCGGCAAAATTCCAATTGGCATCCGAGGCAGCAACGGCGGCATGCGGCTCATGATGCAACATTGTCGGCGGCAGTATCATGCTCTGCGTTGTCTTCGGTGCACCACCCACACCAACTCCTCCTGCCCCCATGCCTGCTGCCCCCTCGAACCCGTCGGCGGTGCCGCCACTTGGCGATGCCTCCGAGTTGCCAGTCTTTTCATTGTTATTGCCGGCACAGCCAGCACCACCACCAGCACCACCCCCGCCAGCACCGCCACCAGCTCCACCCACACTGGAGTGATCCAGATAATCCATGCAGATCCAACGACCACGTTTAAACGGCTCTGTTGACTCAATTTTGACGACCTTGAAACGTTCACTGCGATGCTGCGTCTCCTTCATGTCCTCGTGCTTCTTCTTGGTGCCACCGGGTGTGACAACACCACCACCACCAGCACTAACCACATTTATTATATTATCCGCCACATTCACCTGCACATTCTGTATGGTCTGCCCGCCGAGGGAGGGCGCTGTGGGATCGACGACAACGAGACCGTATTGTGAACTGGTTGGGATGACGGGCGCCGTTGTACTTAACGCATTGTTGGCAAAGAATACCTCCTCCTTGGAGAATGTGTCCTCGGACATGGAGGGTGTCTCGTTCTCGAGATCGGTGATGCGACTATTATCATCCGTATGAGATTCATCTAGATCATCGGCGGACTCATCGCCCGTATCGCCACCGGCTGCATTCAATTTGGCATGTCCAACCGTAACGGACGTGATTTGAAATGAGGATGTCGTCTTTGGTTTGCGTTGATTGTTGCCGCCGGTGCTGGCAGCAACTGAAGCAGTGTTCCCACCAACTGTTGCTGTTGTCGGCTGATGCCCCTGGCTGTGGCTGATGTGTGGCTGCTGTTGCTGCTGGTGATGATGATGATGATGATGGTGGTGATGATGATGATGGTGTGGCTGTTGCTGCTGTTGCAGCTGTTGTTGCCATTGTTGCTGGCTGTTGCGTGGTGCAACAGTTGCTGCTGATGCGCCACCACCATTGTTGTTGGGCGAACTGGCCTTGCTGTTGTTGGTGCTGTTGCTGCTGCTGCTGTTGTTGCTGCTCCCAGTTGCTGTTGCTGTTGCCGTTGTTGTTGCTCCTGTTGCTGTGGCCGATTGATTATTGCTGCCGCTGCTGCTACTGCTGGTTGATTTGGGCGCCAGCGATGCACTTGATGTTGTTGTTGTTGCAGCAGCAATGCTGCTGCTGTTGCTGCTCGCACGCGACAAATCAGCAAGTGTTGCTGCTGCGGCAGCAGCACCACGACTCAACGCATTCAAACGCAAACTTTCGCTGGTGGTGCGTTGAATGTTGCTGCTGCCGTGACTGTTGTTGCTATTGTTGGTGTGGCTATTGTTGCTGTTAGTATTGCTGCTGCTGTTGTTGCTCAGGTTGCTGCTGCTGTTGTTCTGTTGCGCATGCGCCTGATGATGATGCAAATGCGAGGCATTATGATGATGATGCTGCAACTGTTGCTGTTGCACATTGCTGCCGCCGAGTGAATTGTATTTGGCCAGCGGTGGTTTCTTAATGCTTGTCGTACTCACCACACTGACGCCACCACGTGGTGGATTCTGCATGGAATTGCGACGCGGTGGCGCATCAGTTGGCTTAAACTTTGTGTTCAATGGACGATCGAACATTTTGTTGCTGTTAACTCGTTGCTGTTGCTGCTGTATGCCTGCCGATTGCCGGCGTGCTGTGGATGTTGCAGCTGATACTGTTGCAACTGTTGCCGCTGTTGTTGTGTTTTCTTGTGAGTTTTCGGGTGAGGAGGCAGCTGAATTGCTGCCACTTGCCTGACTGCTGCTGCTATTAGCAATTGTTGTTGCTGCCAATGCTGCTGCTGTGTTGTTGCTGGCGTGATGTTGCTGCTGTTGCTGTTGTTGTTGGTGTTGTTGTTGATGTTGCTGTTGTTGCTGACCGGAATCTTCGTTGGCAGCGCTTTGATTCTCGGCCATAATCGAATTGGATTTCAGCGTGCGCAAAGTCTTTAGCAAATAATCCAGTTTTGCTGACAATTTTCTGGATTATTTTAATGCGAAGAAAAAATTAAATATTTTATTTACTTTTTAAATGTTTTTCTCGTTTTTCAAGTGTTTATTTTGAGTGTGTTGTCAAATTGATTGTTGTCTGTGGCAACTAGTTGCTGTCGCTGTTGCAATGTTGCTGCTGCTGCTGCTGTTTGACGGCAATTGTTGCTGTTGCTGGCGTTGTTGTTGCCAACGACGATTTGCCCACTTCAAAGATGAAATTTGCGGCTGCCAAACGACGACGGCGATACATAATAGCGACCGTTGCGTTTCAGTAGCAATCGATTGACTGATTGACTGATTGACGGACTGACTGACGACGATGACGAGCGAGAAAACGCGCGAGACGCGAAAAATAAATTAAATTATTATTTATTGTTGATTTTGTTAGATGGCGCGGAATAAATTTAAATTTATTTTGCATTTATTATTTTTGATTTATTTTTAAACAACAATAATAATAATTAAAAAAGGCGCCCCATACAGCGCCATCTAGCGCTTGACTTTCCTTAGCGGGCGTTCAATTCACACACACACACACATTTGCACTAATACACACACACACGCACAGACAGCACAGCTGTTATTTTGATTAATATTATTTTAATTATTATTATTATTATGATTCACTTAAATCGAGCACAATTATTTAATTTTATTAAATTCTAAATTATTTTTGTTATAATTTATATTTATTTTCTTTTTAATTTTTTATCTACTTTTAACTAAGAATTTTAATTTAACTTAATGAAATTAAAAACTTTGTTTTTGTTGTTGCTTGCACTTCTCACACACGGAATTATTTTATTTTGTTTATCGCGCTATTAATTAATTAAACAATTTATTTGCGGACTCCGTTTACTGGCAGCAAGGCAGTAAACTCGAGAAATGTAATTCCTGCAAAACGACAGAAAAGAGAAGGAAAAAATATGAAAAATTAGTATTAAATCAAATATCACAATTTGAGATATAGATGTATATATATCATGAAGTGATCAACAGCAACAACTATTGCATATATCCATCCACAAACAATCCGCAAAAACTGCCAGCAAAGTGCTAATAATAAAATAAATACAACTGACTAAAAAAGAACCAACGAAAAGTTTCTTCTGCAAATGGATTAAATTGACCAAAAAGAACATCAAAATTTTAGTGAGACTAAACTCTGCTCCCGGATTTATTATTGCTTATACTATATTTGTATAGCTGGGGAAGCAAAAATAGCAAAAAGCAATGGATATCGAAATCGAAAACACAAGTTTATTGTTTGAAATTATAGTATTCAAAAATAAGTACTAAGTGAATTGAAGTATCCAAAGTGGAATCAGAACATAATTCCCCAAATAGCGAAACCGAAGGAGAGCTGATCGAAACTAAAACATAATAGAAAAACATTCTACGATCCCTTTCTCGATCCCTTTTACTTGGGTGTAGGAGCTGCTACATAGACAGAAGGACATGGCTGTATCCACTCGACTTTTGATCCTGATCCGGCGTATAAAAAGGTGCCTATAGCATTTGTAGAAATAACGGTATTCTCATCAAATCAACATCGGAATTGGTACATAAATTCTATATGGTTTGACAACCCGATTGGAAAATCATGTTGTATTTTCTATAACCCCAAACATCAGGTAACGTTACAGAAGGGCATAATCAAAGTATGTAGCAGAAACCAGAAGAAAGCAACTGCTCCACCTTATAAGGTAAATATATTCTTGATCGTTACTATGACTCTTAAAGTTATTCTCTTGGATAATCGATTTGTCAATAATTGTTACATTTAATTTCGATTTTCTTGTATTCTGTTGTCGTTTCTCATAAGTATTGGAAGTTCTTCCAAGCCCAGTACAGACAATATTTTTGAAGCTATTTGTTTTTGCCCAGCACTGTACACTGAATACTCTCCAGCTATATCTTTGGGCAGTCAAGCCCTAGCTATATCTGTATCTGTTCTGTACATGTATTTGTATGTCAGCTAGTAGTAGATATTTAATAACTGCGTAGTTCCACTGTTGCTTCTGCTTAAGTATTTTGTTGTTGCTGATGATGATCATCATCATCATCATCATCAATCAGAGATGATGATTTTGAGTTTTCTTTGCTTTTGTGTGTTTTTTTTATTGATTTCATTATTTCCGTTTAACGTCGTAGTTTGTTGAATTAGTTAAGTGCCGCATTAGAAGGCTTCCTTTTTTTCCACTCATTTGCCTGCATTTTGTTTGTTTTATTTTTTTGCTCTCTTTTTTCCATTTTTTAATATTTTAAATATTTGCTTTGGTCTCTTTTTTTTTGGCATTTTTTATTATTTTTCAATTTTTTGCTTTTGTTTCGTTGGTTTGTTTTGCATTATTTAATTGATTTCATTTACGGAAATAAACGCGCAATTGACGATGCCAAAATCAACCAAAAAAAAAAGCCAGTAAACAATTTTCCAGCTTTGTGTACAGCGCATTGATACCCTACAAAATTTTCATTTGAGTTTGAACATTTTTCGATTTATTAATAAAATATTTTGATTGCATTCATCAAATCAAAGAAAATTTTTTGCTTTCTAGCACTCCTCAAAAATTTTTTCAGTTTCAAAATAAGAGCTCTTCATTTAGTATACCCATTGTGCCACTGCCCAAAAAAAATGGATTGCAAAAAAAAAAACTGCGTAAATGAACGGACATGTTTGTGCTTGTCGATTTGTCGCTTTATCTGTTTGTATTTGTTAATAGCCGTAAAGCTTTGGCGATCATTCATAAATTGCGTGAACTTTCGTGAGTGTGTTAGTGTGTGTATGAGTGTGTGTGCGGGCGCGTGTATTTGATGTTTTGAACTCTTGCGTGTGCCCCCGCCCCGAAGGCAAAGTCAAGACCTTGGGGCACGCAACAAGACAAAAAAAACAAACAAACAACAATAAAAAATACTTTGTATACTCAAAGTAAAAAACAAAACATTTATATTTGAATGTGGAGAGATATTTGTATGTCAAATCAGTTATAGGTCAACACTGGTCAGGGTTCTGAGCAGGTGCTAGAGAGAGAGAGAGAGAGAGAGGCACAGAGAGTCTCTTGGCATTGCTTGTGGGTGCACAGCTGACTTAATTTTGAAGCTAACAATGATCGCAAATTGAAGATTTGTTGCTGGATTCCGTTTAAGGAACCAAAAATAAAAAAACACGTTTTTTACTAATCAAATTGTGGAATGTTTTGGAATGTGATTTGAATATATGTGTGCTTGAATATATGAATAAAATTATGATTTCATTTAAAAGATAAAAATACTATATGAAGCATACAATCGATAGTTATAGTATCAATATTCCCATTTGGATGCGTTAGTTATGATGTGGAATGGTATTTAGCAAATTTTGAACCAACTTTTAACCAGATAAATTGTAGTTTATGGCTGTACAACAACCGATAGTTTTATTTAAAATTATTAAGCAACTTTTAATATTTATCTGGAATTATTAGAGGAATTCCCTACTCTATATTCCAGTTAAACGAATTAAATAATCGCCGCAAACTTTGATTGTTTTATTCCCCATTGTTGTTAGGGATAGATAAACATCTAATCATTTAGATTTATATTTATATTAGTGGCTTTTATCTCACAGATAAGCGTTAAATATTAACGAGAATCGCAACGGTAGATGAATGCAAAAGGTGCAAAGAAAAGATACAATTTATAATTCACAATTTACAGTTTTCAATTTGCCATGGAGCAAAGATGCCTGCCTCAACAGAAGAAGATGGAGATGCAGCAGCAAAAGAAGGAGGTGCAAAAGGAGTAGAAGAAGAACTAATTGCAACGACAAAGTATAAAATCGATGAAGCAAAAATATAATGAAGAACGAACAACTACAACAACAACAACAGAAGCAGATAGACCCAAGCAAGAAAAAAAGGCAAAGAGAGTGGACAGGGAGATGGAGAGAGAGCGAGCGCAGAAAAAAATTACATATGGATGGACTGAAAGAGAGAGATAGAGCGAGAAAGAGAGAGAGGCGAATGCGCGTTAAACAAATTGCAACAATTTTTAGCAGCAGCAGCAGAGGTGGTGGGAGAGGAAGGGAGGGGGCCAGCCTGTTGGCCTGCTGCCTACAGACACACACACACACACACAGACACATCCACACACATATATAGCAGACACACACGCATGCACATTAAGCAGGCAAGCAACGTGGGCGCCTACAAGTGGGTGGGTGGGGGGTTAGGGATGGTAAGGGGGGCAAGGGCTGCATGCCAAACAAACAGTGCAAATTGCCAAAAAGAGAGCGTCCACACCATGCACAAAGAGAGCGGGAGCAGAAGCGTGGAAAAGAGTACAAGAAATTGAGAGCGTGCAATTGTCGGCAACTGTCGCTCTCTCTATCTTGCGCGCTCCCTCTCTCTCAATCGCTCGCTCCCTCTCTCTTTTGCTGCTGGCTATTGGCACTGAAGAAGACGAAGAAGACAGCTGCCGGTAATCAATATTGATGATAGCAGCAGCAGGCAGCAGCCGAAGCAGCAACGGCGACTGCGACTGCGGCCGCAACGAAGATAAAGAGTAAAAGGGAAAAGGTCAAAGTGAAATGCAAATCAAAGAAACAAAAAACACGTTAAAAACCAAAATTAAATGCAATTTAATTAAATGAAATAAATATATAGGAGAGAGAACGAGTGGGAGAGTGAGTGAGAGCGAGATAGAGTGAGCGTGTGCAAGAAATGAGTCACGAGACGGCGCGTAGGAGGAAGTAGTGCAGCAGCAAACAAAGAAGAAGAGAATAAGAAGAAGAGAAGCAGTGAGAAAAGCAAGAGCAAAGCAGAGGCCTAAAAAGGAAGACAAAAGATATTGCATATCCAAAAGATACGCAGCAACTGTAAAATAAATAAAAACGAAAAAGAAATAATAAAAAAAAATATAGTAAGAAAAACAGAAATAAAAAAAACCTATTTAAAAAATAAATAAATAAATTGCTTCAGAGTTGCAGACATTTGTTTAAATCGATTGCAAAGTTTTGTAAATCAAAATAAATAAATAAAGCGAGACAAATCACACAGCTGATAAATAAACAGATCGTATTTCTGAAGAAAAATCAGAAGTCTGCCTCTACAAAAGATAAACCAGCAAAGTAGTGCAAAAAAATCGCAGACTCGATTGAAATATGAGACTCGACAACAGATATTAAAGCGTAGCTTGCAACTCTGTGGCATGTGCCACAGTGGCAACAATACAAATTGCCTGCTGCCTTCATCTGTTCTCTGTTCTCAAGGTTAATTTCCAGCACAGTGATTGCAAATTAAATAAGCCTGGAAGTTTTCAATCGTCTAGAAAACATATAAACATAATTTAATAAACATTTTTTATTATTAAAATTCAGCATATTCTGGATTTTGAACAAATACAAAAATTATATTATAATATTTTTTGCTTTATAAAAGTATGACATAAAATTCGAATATTAATTTTGAAGTTGATTTCTTTTTATTAGAAAACCATTGCAGCTGGCTCAAATATTATTGAATAAAGATATGAAATATTTAAAACTGAATATTCCATCCGATTACAAAAATAAATTGAACTATTTGATATTAGAAATTATAGAAAAACAAAACCAAATTAAAAGTTTTCTCAAGTTGAAAAAGATGTATAAATAAATCGAAATTGAAGAATGCATTGATAAAATATTACAAACTTATAAACAAATTGATTGTTTTCCAAGTTCGACAATGTTTATAAACTATAATACAATTGTAGAGGAACTTACGATTTTTGAATATTTAAAACTGTACCAAGAATCAAATAAAAAATCACTGATATTCCGTTTCTCCGATTACCTTTAACCCACTCATTTATTTGTCATTCCCCAGTTTAGCGGGGACGCAATTTGAAAAAATTCCCTAAAAAGTACTATGCAAACTCGGTTTTCAACATCCGCTCGGAAAAATATTACATTCCAATATGCACTCACTGACGATAAGCGTGTGGAGGTATGAAAGGGGGGAATAATATAACGCAATAGATATATCCAATTGGACAATATTTAGTCATCGTCTCAATTTACCTTATTGGGAAATCGGAATCAAAATCCGTCTCGACTTTTATTTCATTTTCAATGTAAAGAAAGCTGACTAAACTAATAAAAAGGGGGAAAACAATTGCAATTGCAATGAACTGGAGTGTAAACAATGCGCCAAACAGCTGATTTTTTAGTTATAAACAAAATGACTTAATTGCTTTGCCAGCTGTTTTTCTTCTTCTTGTTGAACAATAACAACAGCAAAGCAAAAGCCGCTGTAAATCCAATCAGAAAAAATCTATACTCACACATATGTGTGCGTGCGAGCAAGATAGCAACAACAAAGCGAAAAAAGGTACAAAGTGCAAATATTGCCAACAGCAACAAGAACAAGAAGAAGAACAACAACAACAGCGAAAACGCAGCGAAAGTGAACGAAAATTGTAACAACAACAGCTGCAAGGATGGGCGACGTCAACGTCGACGCAGGGCAGCGACACACGCACACTAAAACACACACACGCACGCACAGAAACTTGGCCACATTGCAGTTAATTATTAAATTCTTTGGTCACATTTTGAACACAATTTTTTTGTTTATTATAAATTATTTTTGTTGTCTTGCTTTTATATCGATTTGTTGCACTGTGCAGCAACGACTGCGATTCCGACGTCGACAACGATTGCATTTTGTAAAAACAAAAAACTTTATTTAATTGTCAAAACAAACTAACTTACAAAGTGTCAGCAGCTTCCAGTTTTTCATGCATTTAAATTCAATGAAATTATAAAGAAAACTGAACGAAGAAATATGTTCAATTTTCGTTTTGCAACTACACAAAAAAAAACTCAGACAAAAGGAAACAAATTTGACGTGAGTGAGAGAGGGAGAGAGCAGCAAGACCAGTGTGCGAGAGAGCGTAAATCAAGCGAGCGCTCAACACACACAACACACAGCCACACATACGTAGCAGTCGCAGCGCTTGTGTGTGTGTGAGCGAGAGAGAGAGAGACGGAGAGCATTAAGTAAACGAAGCTCGTGCAAAGCAGATTTGCAAAAAACGTAAAAAAAAAACTTTTTTTTGCAAAAGCCAAAAAAAAACGAGCGAAAAAGACAAAGCCACTTTAAACATTCAACAACAACAAGGGGCATTAAACAATTTAGCGCCGACGTCGCCAACAGAAAAAAAATTACATTTTTTCACCACACACACACACACACAGAGAGAGCGAGGCACACTCAAACACACATGCACATATAGAATCATCGGCGTCCAGCAACAAATTAGTGCTTTAATAGTTTCGATAGATTTCAGTTGAGGGCTTCACATAGACACACACATATAGCGAATTTTATGATTGTTGTTGTTGTTGTTGCATTATTTGGTACCGTTTCTTATTCAATTTGCACGCACACACACACACAGCCACACGTATATAGAGACACGCACACACACACACTAACACACATGCGACTCACTTTACACATTTTTCTTATACGGCGCTGTGCTCGGCTGTGTTGGTGTTTGTTGTGTGTGCAACGAATTAGATTTTGGTTGTTTTTTTTTTTGTTGGCCTGTAACACGACGATTGCTTACTATTTAGTTAATAATGCTGTAGCATTTCGTTTCTTTTATTTTTGTGTTGTTGCTATTTTCGAATTACAAACTTTTCACCTTGAAATTTTTACGGCAGGCTCGCGAACGGTCGACAATTTGTGGCGGTCGGGCGATACACGCTCGCTGCGTTGCAACACTGACTCTGCGCGCAGTGTGACCGCTCAATAGAAACTGCAAAAATATTCCAGGAGCTCGAAAGGGTACCAAGCAATTCTCGCAAATTTCCCCAAAATTGAGTACATTTTGCAGATTTTGCAACACTTGTGCTTGGTTAGCATTTTTTTTTTTGAATTTTAATTTATCAATTTTATTTTATTATTATTAATTATTGTTGTCAGCAGCTTTATATTTCAGGTGTTACCATATTTATAAATAAATGCTTATGTCTGGTAATATATATATGCGTATATATTAAATTTTAGAAAAATTATTTTGCCATTACTTTATTTGTTACTTTAAATGTAACAATGTTAACTTATTCAAAAAAAAAAATGTATCATGCATCGTTAATAACCAGTATTTAATAATATATATGAAGATATATTTTTCATGGACTTTTAAACAGTCCGCAAAATATAGCAAACCATGTGCGGCATATCGATAGGTGCTGCGTCTTAGCTAGATATTTGTCGATAGTTGTTAGCACGCTGCGTTCGATTGTTGCAACTGTTGCGCAACTGCTCACAAGCGTTCAGCACAGCCAACCGTTGTGCAGTGAGTTGGGTTGGTAAGCATTTCGGTTACATTTCAAAGTTTCGTTGAGTTGCCATAAGAAATAAATCACATATTAAATGTGAATTGTTTACCCCAATCAGTTTGCAATATATAAGAACAAATCACGCTAAT
This sequence comes from Drosophila imparisetae, assembly GCA_035042265.1. Classification (NCBI taxonomy): domain Eukaryota; kingdom Metazoa; phylum Arthropoda; class Insecta; order Diptera; family Drosophilidae; genus Drosophila; species Drosophila imparisetae. Next base: position 145,878 of record JAWNLP010000524.1, on the reverse strand, counting down.
GATCGACAAAAGCAACCCTCAAATAATTATTTCGCATTTCCAGCTGACCAGCGAACGTGCTTTGGCTTAAAATTAAGCCCATCTAATCGCAGACACGTTTTCCTTTGAAGACTGCAGCTACCCCCCCCCCCGCCCCCTCCACCAAACACAAAAAAAACCCTCCTAAACAAAGTCACATTTAAATTGCAACGCAAGAGGAAGAAGAAAAACAACAACGAAACCTGTCAAAAAGCAGGCAAAGAAAAAAATGACCGAAAAATAAATGCGAAGCTTGCCGGACATGTTTTTCTGCGTAATTAGTGCAAAAGACCAATACACAGTGCACCCCTCACCCTCCTCCGAAAAATACCCCTCCTCATTTCTTCCTAATTTCCCTTGCAACCCTCAGCTCAGAGGCAGCCGAGCGTATTTTTCTATGCCTGGCAAGTCCCGTTATTTCCCTTTACTCGTTCTTCTCGCTCGTTTCGCATTTTTGCTTTCTTTAACAATTTCCATTTGATTGCATTTCGACGCCGGTAAGCAACACGCACACACACACACACACATAGATACTTGGACAGCATTCATTAGGGTGACCAGCGTCCAGTTTGGCCTAAGCTTAACTGTCATTTCCATAAAATCCCTCAGTAAGAGGGTGTGGGTGGAGGCGTAGTAGGAAGCAGCGACAGGCAAACACACCCACCCACACACAACACACACACATGCACACAAAGGCAAACAAACACTCAACGACAGACGTATGCAAAACTTTCTCTTTGCATTTGAATTCCTAAGCTCGATCTCCTTCCCCTACTCTCTCTCTGTCTCACTCTGCTTGCCTATAATTATGAAGATGAATGTTCTTATTGCTTTTATATCCTTTGCGTGTATGTTTCTGTGTGGGTGTGTGGGTGTTTGGTAGTTGCCGACATTCTCTATTAATAATGCTTTCGGTCACACTCTGCATACATTCGCTGAACATTTGCGGTTGTTGTTGTTGCTATTTTCGCCCATCTCCCATCACTAAAAGTTAGCGTTTCGGCGTACAGTGAGACAATGTCAATTGAAAAATATTTCATGTAATTTAAATAAATATTATTATTGTTGTTGTTATTATCAATCATTATTAAAAATCTAGATAACGAACTTTAATGTTAATGTTTAACTATTATTATTATGATTTAATTAATATATTAATAATGTTCATACAAATGCACATATACAGTTAAAAAGGTAAGATGTACATATTCAACTAACTGTAATAATTGATGCACTTCTGTATCTTCTTCTTAATATGCATGCGCTCACATGCGCAACTACTGAGCTTAGCAGCACCAGGAGACTTAAGAAGGAATTTATTTTCGTCTCTCATCACTCTGCTGATCTGCTTTGGTGAGCGACATCAAATTTCCCCTGAAAGCTGTGGAGCATAATTGCCCAATGGGCATTTCTATAGAAATGTTCCAAAAACTTTTAGCATCGAAATTAAGCTGACTTATTAAGAGAAATTGCATTGGTAATTAAGAGTGAGGTAAAGCTTTGTATGCAGCTACAAATCGCTGCAAGCAAAAAACGTACACAAAAATTTGATATATTTAATTTGCAATTTACAGCTAACATTTTCCACTCGCACTTGGGCCACTGTGCGGAACGCTTTAGTTCTGTTTGCGCGTGCAACTAGCGACCAATGCTGCGGCTTCTTCTTCTTCTTCTTAGCACGCGTCGCCGCGGCAGCAATAATAAAGGAAAATCCGACAGGATGCTAATGCGTATTTAGTTATTTAGTTTATATGTGTGTGTGTGTGTGTGCGAGAGGGATGGATGAATGGAGGGGGAGGAGTATTGAGGACTTGAGGCGTTTGTGTTTGTTTTATGCGCTGATACAATTCGTACATGTGTGTGCGTGTGTGTGTGTGTGTGAGTTCTTAGCTCTCCCCTGAAATATTTGCATATTATCGATTTGGGACGAAAAATAAAACCCATTTAATATCGGCAAACAGCGCTCGCTGGGAAATTAGAATTTTCTTAAGAAAAATAAAATATATATGTATAAAAAAAGTTGTTTTTATATATATATAATATATATATATAATTTTGCACACTATATAAATAAATAAAATATAAATTAAATAAAATTTTCTTTCTATGCCAATTTGTATTTTTTTTAAGTTGAGCTCAATTCCCGCTTAACATCGAATGCAAGGACGACCCTTCCTTATTTTTAGCATATTTGTTGTTGGATGTGCGAGGACATCGTTGACTTAACTTAAGTAGCTTTTAAGCTTAAACTAACAAAACAATTCGATTTGCGAGCTGTTCGAAATTCGACACGAAACGTGGCCAAAAAATATAAAGGCCAGAAACAGCCAAGGACAAAATGGCGCTGCCGAAGGACCTAAGCGGATTTCAACAATTTAAATAGAATTTTGTTTTCTCCGTTTTCCGTTTTTTTTTTGCACTTATTTTTTTTTCATTTCTGGTTTTTATTTTATACATTTAGAGGGCAAAATGTCAAACATAAAACGACACGGGTCCAATTAGATTTCGCCAAAGCACACGAAAATACAAGAAAAAAACCACCCGAAAGCAACGCCCACAGCCCACAGCCCCCAACCCCTAAGACCCTGCCCCACCCCGCTCCCGCATTTTTGAACAGTTGGCATAAAAAAAGGACCTGTGCCACAGGAATTATGAAAAGTAATGAACTGAAAATCGAATTCGAATTGTTCGACTGAACTTTGCCTGGGGGAACAATTACCCACAAAAAAAACACACACACACACACACACATAATAACCGCAATAATAAGAAGAAGAAACACATCCTAAATTCTAAATATGCCGCACAATTTGCCAATCAGTGGCAACATATCAAATCCGTGCGGCATGTGGAATGGGAGTAGTACTTGGAATTCAGATATTACTTGGAATTCAGATATTTCTTGGAATTTCGATATTACTTGGAATTTACTTTAAAATAAGTTCGAATCGGGAATTTATTCTTTCTTCTTCTTCAAATATATCTTAAATATTCATTCTTGAATCAAGTTTATTGTCTCTTATGTGATCTATTCAGAATTTACTCCCCTCAACCAGCAGCGAACAAGTCGAGGTCGACCAAAGTGGAGAATATTGTAAGTGCTGAGAAAAACCATAATAAATATATTTCTAAACTGAAAATTTTATTATTTAGATTATAAAGATAAAGAAATTTGAAAAAGTTTACTTAGTTTCAATATAGTTTGTGCTCAAGTCAAAAATGTTTTCTTGATCTTAGGTTGTTTTTTTCAACTAGTAATATCGATCAGGAATGATCAGCTTTCTGAAAGCAAGGGTATCACAGTAAATTTAAATAACTTTATTAATCAGATACAAATGATATATATTAACAAAGTAACCCATCGAGAAGAAGACAATTTTGAAATTTATGTAGAAATTTTCGTATTTAGTCCAAAATCCAAGTAAATCGAGAATGCATCGTTGGTTCTTTGCAACAGAGCGGGAGGAGTGCGCTCCAGTAAAACCCGAGGATGCCGCATCCAAGGAGGAAACGGAGAATCAAACGGAGTTGGTAAAAAAGATAACTTTCTCCGATTTTCCATTCTGTGTGAAGGTGAAGAAGGCGTTGCAGGGCAACGAATGCGTCGCAATCAGTGGCAATTGTGATGCCCTCGGCAATTGGGAGCCCAACCGGGTGTATTTAATGCAGCCAGTAGATTGTCACTGTGGGCCCTCCTGTTGTTGCCACAAATTTGGGGCAACTGTGCGCATACCACGCAACAAAGACATCGAATATCGCTACTGCATCGTCGGCTACGATCCAATGATGGAACAGGATATGATTATCCGATTCTGGGAGGTAATGCCCAGAACCCGTTTGATTAGAACTTGTGACAATACTTTGGGGTTATGTGAGATCTTCGGGAAACACGCAGAGTTTGGAGAGCAATCGAGAATCGATCGGGGTTGGGCAACCGTTGAGACAATTGTACAGTTTAAGATCTTCAATGCACCCTTTATTTGGTTGCAAGAACCGAGGAGATTGCTGTACGTGCGCTTGCAACCGATGTACGAAACGGAGCCGAAGGAGTGTCGAGTGCGCGACAGTGTTGAGGAACCAATGCGACTGACCACAATTGCAGTGTTGCCAAGGGAAATGCTGACGGCCGAGAGTCGCAACACAACACTGGCCTACGCCGAGGTGGCAAATCTCAAATTTAGCCATCGATTGCATTATCAAGCGGCAAGCGGTTCTCGCTGTGGTCCCCACGATCTGCAGCTATTCCACTGCACCATACGATATCCCGAACAGACCCTATATCGCCTCGATCTCTATACATATGCCCGCAAGGCAGCTGTCGATGAGCCAGCCTATCATTATGGCTACGGATTTGTTGGACCGGAACAACTGATCAACTCCGAGGGACAGTTGCGTATCAAAATCACTTGTGCCTCAACACATCGTCCTCTGATTGAGATGTGTCTCAGGTATTTGATAATACGCCCCCTGGCGGCGATTAGCTGCAATTTGAGCCGAAGCTTTGAGCGCTTTTGGCGGGAGCAGAAAACTGCGCTGGATATCGGTCATCGGGGCACAGGCAATACTTATCGATTGGCGGCGAATGTGCATCGTGAGAACACGCTGTATGCTTGCAAGCAGGCCGAGTTGCATGCCGCACACCTCGTTGAACTCGATGTGCATTTGACGCAAGATGCTCAGGTTGTCGTGCATCACGATTATGTGCTAAAGTTCTCACTGGCTACGGCGGCATGTGCGCAAAAGTTGCTCGACAATGATTATGATGTGTTCATTTTTCCACACGAGCGTTTGAATCGCTTGCAACTGTTGGCCATGGGCGGCGTCAAGCGGGGGGATCACATTGCCGTGCCCCTCGAGGCATTCACCTACGAGCAACTGAGACTGGCGCAACCACTGCGCTTTGCGGCCACTAACAGTGGTGCTTGTGGCAGGGATTGTGATTTGACGGATCAGTTGCCGTTCCCGTTGCTCAGCGATGTTTTCAGCCAGGATCTGTCCGAGAAACTTGGCCTCTGCATAGAGCTGAAGTGGCCGCAGCAGTTGACTAGTCGTCGCTGGGAGGGGGATGGCTTCCGGCCCGGCTTCGATCGCAATTTCTATGTGGACACCGTGCTGGAGATCGTCTTTCGATGGGCGGGCAGGCGTCGCATTATTTTCAGCAGTTTCGATGCGGATATCTGCGTCATGTTGCGCTTTAAACAGAATCTGTATCCGGTCACATTGCTGCTGCTGAATGAGGAGCAACCCGTCCAGTTCCTGGATCAGCGCGTGAACTTGCTCGAGAATGCCGCCAATTTCGCTTATACCATGGAGTTTTTCGGGCTCAATTTGCACAGCGGTTGGCTGCTGAAGCAACCGTTGATCCTGGGCCTGATCAAGGATCTGCGCATGCAGGTCATTTGCTGGGGTCCCGACAACAATGATGAACTCACCCGTAGCAAACTGAAGCGATATGGAGCAGTTGGTGTCGTCTACGATCGCATCGATCAGTTCGATCAGCAGCTGGGCGAGCAATTACAGGGTATCATCTGCTGCATCGACTCGCTGGCAACGCGAAACTATATTCTCAAACTGCAGGACGAAGAGCGGCAGCTCAAGTGTGGCAAGCGGGCGTAGAACTGCAATGGAAGGGGCAGAGCAAGGATTACTGGGAGGAGGAAGAAGCTCTACTGGAAATCCTTACATTTTGTTGTGTATCTAGGGCATTATTCAGTTTTAATTAAAATTATGTTAAGTACAATTTAATTTTAAGTTGGAAAGAAAAGTTAGGGAGGGAAGGTGGATAAGAAGGAGGAGATAATACACCCCAAAAAGTAAGAAAATATTTGCCCAGATTCAAATTATTCCAGATTCAAAACAAATCCCAAATTGGCAATTGTTTTCCGTTCAATATAAATCCGAGGAATATAAATCTAGCGGCTCAGAGCGGAATGTTTTGTAAATGCGAAAACTGTTTATTTTTATGCGTTTTCAATGCCAAGGAAATGCGCCAACGAATGGAAAGCAATTTCCATTTCGAGAAGGAAAGCGAGAAAAAACAAGGAGACAAATCCCCAACAGCGATTTGACCATTAAAATTATACCCACAGGACACGGCCGCATAAAAAAAGCGTAGCAACTAGAGTGGGAGGGGCAGGGGGGGGGGGTGGGTGCGGTTGCTGATGCTTGAATATGAAATTGTGTGGAAATGGTGGAAATGAGCAAAAACAGGAAAATGGGCATTGGAAAGTGCAAGCGAAACAAGAAAACGATTCCAAAAGAGTTTTTCTTTGGCTCGTTTCTTTTTTTTGGGCACATTTGTGTTCTCGTTAACTTGCCACTTGGCAAGGCAGGAGTGGGATTGGGCTGGTGGGTGGGGTGTGCGGGGGAGAGGGGGTGTGGTACTATTTTCTTACGTGTTGTCTGGTCATATTTTAGAAACTAATGTGACATTTCGATTATTCGATTGGATTTAATGTGTTTTATGAGTTTTACACGTTCCAAGCGAACATTACTCTATGTGTGTGTGAGTGTGTGTCAGTGTGTGTGAGGGTTGTAATTTGGGGCGGCTGTGGATAGGTGTGTAAGATCTCAGCATTGATACACTGTTAAATGAAAGGGGCGTGTTTTCCGCAGATAGCGAGCAATTTGCGAGTGCTTTGGAAATGGGCAAATTTCGAATAAAAAACATAAATAAAAAGTGAAATAATTAAGTTAAATGAAATAAATTTAACTAAATTAAATATTGAATATATTTATTTGGGCATATTTCCTATGAGAGCTATGTAGTTCACTGAAAATAATATAAATAATAATAAAAGTTGAAAAGACTTACAGAAATCGCTTGATAGTAAAGTAGTCCGATCTGGTCAAAGACAGATATATTTCGATATATATAGTTTCCTTAAGTTGGTTTTTACAGAGAGAGAGACGACAAGACTTCATAGACAGACAAGACGGATAGACGGACATGATTAAACCCTTAACAGCTGATTTTTAAACACTTTTTTGGCATTCTAAATTTATAATGTTAAATATATATACTTTTGGTTTTTAATATATCATAATTTATATAAATGCATGGCTCTGCTCAACTCAGTTTTAACGGGTTCAGAAAACTCCCAAGAATTGCAGAAAATTAAGAAGAAGAAAAATTTGAAAAACATAGATGCTATTTCAGTAGTTTCAAAATAAATATTTGTTCTTTGTCAACACACTTCTTCAACAGACTGTAGATTTTATACTACACTGAAACTGATAATGAATATATGTGTACGTGTATGTGCCTAATTGCATCGGATAAGTCACCTCTAAAGCCTTACATATCTTACGACAACATCATTAATAAGATAAACCTGGGAAAGTATTCAAATTTAACTTGGATAAAACTTAACTGCCAATTTAGGATTTGGAATATGAAAATACTTTTGAAATGATTACAGTCCATAGCAAAATAGATATGTCAATTATATATATATTCGCGCAAAGTAAATCTTTAGATAAAGTTAAATAATTATTTAACAGTTATTTATATATTTTCCAAATATCCATTAAAATCATGCTGTTTTAACACTGAATCCCTTCTCTGACCTGTCGCCCCTCTCATCTGACACTTTCTCCATAAGCATTCATTTTCACTTCACTTTCACGTTAGTGGCAAAAGGGGAGAGGTGGAGGTTGTAGGTGAGAGGGGGGGGGAAGGCTCTGGGTAGACTGTAACTGTTCAGTGGATTCTGGATGCTGAATGCTGGATTGTAACTTTAACTCATTTGTATGCCAAACAGCAACAGAACTGAAAGTTTTTTCATGTGCTCACCCCGCTCCCCACCTGCCCCCGCCACACATCTTGGGTTTTTCTTGCCTCAACTCTGCACTTATTACTTATTACTGGACACACACACGAACACACACACACACACACGGAGAGGGGATAGAGAAAAAAGCCTAGACATGTGAGACATGGAAATTCATCATCAAAAATGAATAATGTCTACACTTAATGCGGAGCATATCCCTTCTGCCCCTCCACCCGCAAATAAGATTGGACACTGAATACAGAACTCGAGACATTCTGGGCATTCAGGATATTCGGGATAAGCAGCATCAGCATCAGCATCAACATCAGCATCAGCATCGCACCCTGAACCCAATTCGCACCCCATCAAAAAAGGCCGGGCGTGAAGCCAAAAACTACAAAGCAAAGGGGGACAACTATGCGAGGGGGGTGTGAGACGGATGGAGGGGGGGTGTGCTGAGGCATCTACTTTCGACACTGCGCAGAAAGGTTGCTTGAATATTAATTGTAAATATGTAGAAGAGCTGAGCGAAAAAAAGGAAGAAAAAAATATGGCGAAAAGGAAACAAATGTGCAAACTTAGAAATGCAGGCGACGTGCAAGGACATGTACGGAACAGACACAGACACGCACAAGGACATGCAGCCTGCTGCGGGGAAGGGAGGGGAGATAGCGAAGCATACTTGTCCGAGACTAATAGATTTTGTTTGGGGTATAAAAACGATGGATATCCATAGGCAGGAGCTGTCAAAAGGACGCTAGCCAAGATTGTTATCTGAAGTCTGAATTAGAAGTGGAATTCGAATTCGAATTCGATGTGATCATCGAATGCGCTACTTGGGGGTTGTAAGGAAGACCAGATCTATATGGAAGTAAAGATTTTTTAGTATATTTTGCATACTACAGATAAATATTGAGGGTTCCCGAAACTCCTAAAAGCAGGCTGTCAAAGCTGAACCAGAAACGCAACTTTATCAATTTTAATTAAGAAATTTTTCTTGATCAATTGAAAGGAAGATATAGCCTTAGATATGTACATATAGCCTATAGACAATTGGGTGTTTGATTGCTATCGATTTTGATCGATATTCGCTATCGATAAAGTGAAAGAAACTAGATATCCGTAAGGGAACTTCTTTCGAGCGAGAACTGCTCTTTCTCTGCTCTTAGCTCTTCGACAGACAGACTCGAATGTTGAACAGGAATATATATAAAAAATGGTTTATGCTTTCTGCGACCTGTCTTGCCTAAACCCTTTTTACCATTCGGCAACAGGGTATAAAGAAACGAGAGAAAATTTTATTTCTTGGAACAAGTAAAATACTGGACTTTTGCAGCGCAACCACCCCCAAAACGGAAAAATGCCGGAAAAGCGTCAAAACAATTTCGTAACTTATGATTATTTGCAGGACCTTAACCCTCAGCCTCAGTCTGATAAATACACAAATACATCAATATGCTGGGCTCCCCATCAAGTGCGCAGACTGCAATTGTGTCCCAAGGAAGCCCAACTAAGAGCAGCGTCTGCTCCTGAGATTAAATAGAGACTTGGACTTGCCATTTATATACTTACTATATACTATATATATAGTTGGTTGGTTTGAGTTGGATTTAGTTTTTTCTTGGTTCTTTTTCTTGTGATTGCTGTAGCGTTGAAATTTAATGAGCTTTGAAATTGATTCGCTTGTGTCTAATTTAGTTTGAAATCGAAAACGAAATCGAAATCGAATCGAATGCAGGCTAAATTGTTGTATCTAGTCGTGGTAATGCCACCGATAAATAATGTGCAATTAATATGTAACACGTTAGTCGCCTCAACTCTGGTTAATGGGTTCCAGCCAACTGCGGACCGTCGACTTGCTGTTGGCCATTTGTCAATTTTGATGGGCGTGCGAGTGCCATAAAAAAGCGCCAAGACCCCACCAAAAAAATGCAGCTAAATGAATGGGGAAAGTGTGGCTTAAGCGACTACCCGATGCTCTGTTATCAGTTTTATTTTTGTTAATTTTTAATTAAGTATTTCTACGCCCAAATTAGAAATAATTAATGAGTAGTAAGAGGAGAACAAAGTAGGCTTAAGTTTCTTTATTCCACAACAAAATCAAAGTAAATATTTGATAAAATTTTAAAATAATTATTTATTTAATATATATATATTTAATATATATTAATATTTACTGTGCTCAGTTTTGACAATTTTTTAAATTTAAATTAAGAATTTTGTTTTTGATATTTTTCTCTATATATATATTTTGTGATCACTCTTGGAATTTTCCCTTTCTACATGTTACACAGCTTACCAGACATTTACTATACCTCTCGATTACTCTCTCTCTCGCCTTACCCATTTATCTGATTACAGGGTATACGCCAACAACAACAAACGGTACAAAACTAAGCCTAAAACTCCGTATAAATCACCATTAAAAAAACGAAACGCGTTCTGCAACTCAAGTCACATAAAATAAAATTAACTTAAAAAGCAAATTCACGAGAGATATATATATATATATATTTTATGTCCGGTATGTCCCGACTGTGCTGAATGTCCTGAATGTTCGGGTGTTCGGCTGTCCAGCTCATAATTCAAGGCGCTAATCCTTTAAATAGGACATTCATGTTATCCCCATTCATGACCATTAAAATAAAATTTATATCAATAAAATTTAATGCGCTTTCGTTTTGGGTGGCAGGCCCCACTGCTTGCGCCAAATAAAAAACATCCTCGAAATGTCCTTCATATTGATATTTATGATATTTGCAAGGCATTATAACTCTTATTGGATTTATAGACGTGAAAATGTCACCCCTCCCACTCGCCTCCACTTATTATTGTAATCTATGTAGGCTGCCAGCGAGTGTATGTTTGAGATTGTGTGTGTAGTTGTGTGTAGTGTGTGTGTGTAACAATTGAGTTAAGATTTGTTTTAGTATTGTATAAGCTGGTCAGCAAACTAACATTAACAGAGATTCATAAATAGTAAGTTTAGAAAATTGATATTTACTTTTTTTAATTTAATTTATTCCAGCTTAAAAAAATTAAAAAAAAAAAATTTTGATTTGAGACTGTAAATTTTAATTTGGAATACCATTATTTTAATCAAGTATCTTCAAATTTTTGGAAAAATAAACCACGAATTTTAGAAAATCGACTTGAAAACTGGAAATTGGTTTTTGTTCTAAATTCTAAAAATTTCAAAAGTTTTTTATTAATTTTTTGATTTTCTGAGAAATTTTTTATTTTTAAAAAAAGTATTTGTAAGAAGTAAAAACTCAAACGGGCATTTAAAGTAAAAAAAAAATTCGAAATTTGTTGTTCAAAATTGTAAATGAATCCTGAAATTACGAAGAGGTTTTCTGAATATTAACAAAAATCAAACATAACCTAAAAAGTTTGTTTAGATTGGGAAATATATTAAGACATGCAAGAAAGCTGGCCACGCACTTGATTTAAGTTAAGCTTCACATTTAGTTCGCTGTGACTGGGCTTTTTGCAACTTGTGGCAGCAGTATTTAACCCCTTCTGAGCACAGCTGGAAACCCATATATCATTTTGACTCGAACCGCATTTAACGGTGTCTCAACTGTCAGCGACTGAAACATTCATAATTTCATCGAAATTAATATGAAATCAATCAAGTGCTATCCGCATTCACAATCACATTCACATTCGCATTCACATGCACATTCACATTCACATTCACATTCACATGCACATTCACATTCACATTCGCATTCGCATTCGCATTCGCATTCACATTCATTTCTGCCGCATCATGCGCGGGTTAAGGTTAATGAAAAAGTTACGCATTCTGCGAAAGCAAAAATGGGGGGTTTGGTTTGGGGGGTGGGGGGGGGGGGTGTTTGAAAAAAAAGAGTTGACAGAGTGCAAAAACGGATGACGAGAAAAGCGCATGAATTTTTGTTCTTTGTGGCGCATATTATTGTCATGCTGAAAGTTTCTTGGTAATTTGAGCGCGTCACACAATGGCCACATTAACCCCTTATCGCCCTAAACTTCAACACCACCCAACCCCGCCCCATCCCCTCTCATACCCCATCCGACCTCCACCCATTTAGATTCACCTCCCCTCTGACTGCGCAGCGCGTAATTAATCCTCGGCAGTCGTCGCTCTTTTCCACCCCCCAAATAATCAGCAATTGCATGTTGTAAATTAGATTTTCGTTTGTCATGACAACCCTTGGCCCTTGGCTCTGGGCACTGGGCTGCTAGTCAGGGTTGCAGCCAGCTCGTTGTTGAATGCAAAACTGTTTTTGGTCATTAACCTGTCTCGAGCACTTTGCAAACTTCGATTTCATTTGCAGTACAGCGAAATGCTTTCAGCCAACTTTCAACCCCATGAATCAGGGTTTCCACCAGCGTTTCCACCGGCGTTTCCACCAGAGTTTCCACCATGTCATCGCCGACTAACTCGCTGCTCGACGCCATCTTGGCACTGGATTTTGCCAAACTTCTTAATGAACTTGAGTCGTTCGAAGGCCACAAAAGGGGGGAGGGGAAGGGTGTGCGGCATGCGCCCATCGCCTCACTTTGCACTCAAAAGGGTTAAGCAAGTGTTAATCGGTGTTCGAAAATGACTTCATCAATCATATTTGCAGCCAATGTCGAATATCATTTTGGCCCTGAGACGGGAAGAGTATCGCTTTTGGGCTCTGCACAGTTAAATGAGCTAATGGATTGATAGATTTAGAGGGAGAGGGAAAGAGAAGTGAGAAAAAAAGAGAGACAAAGTGAGAGTGGGAGACAGGCTTAGAGAGGGAGGGATCGAGGTTGAGAGACGGAGATAGATAAGGGAAAGACATAAAAGGAAGCATGAAATTAAAATATAGAAAGGGTAAGAGAGAGGGAAAGAGAGAGAAATAGTGAGAGAACCAATGATGCAGAAAGAGAGACAGAGAAAAAGAGAGAAAGGAGAGAGTAAGAAGAAAGAAATACTGTGTCAAAGAGAGATGGGGAAACTTATAGGCAGTTGGAAAGGGAGATGGGAAGAGAGATGTGAAGAGAGAAAGGTAACTCGAGAAAGAGAGATTGAAAGAGAGATACTGGCTGAAAGAAATGGAGGGAAAGAGACAGAGTGGGAGAGAAAGAGAGGGAGATAGAGCGTGTGAAATAATTTAGCTTAAAATTTTTAGTTTATTAAATTTAAAAAGAATTTTCCAGCTGGAAAAATACGTCATTTTAAAAGGACATCCTTTCAGACAGCCAGAAAGTATGAAAATGAGTAGAGTCCTTAAATAAGGAACAAGGAACCACCACAAGGAACAATAATAATAATAATAATAATAATAATAACAGTAATAATAATAATAATGATAATAACATCTGTCAGTTGCAATTCTCAGTTGTCCAAATCAATTTTAATGGCCAACTAATTTGCCTTGCTCAAAAGTTTGACCTTTGGTTCCTCTTTTTTGATGCTGGTCATTTTGTGGCAACTGTACTTTTAGCCGACTGGGCTGAGCCAACTGTGTGACCAGGGTGAGAGCATGGGGAGACACTTTCCCCAAATATTTATCTAGCCCATTTGGGATTGTATAAATTTTGAACGCTAGATAAACATGAAAAGAAAAATACAAACTTGCCACAAGAAAAAGAACGTTCTTCATCAGCATTGAAATTGAACTTTTGTGCGTTTATTTTGTTGCTTATTTAGTGTTGTTGTTGTTGCTGTTGTTGCTGTTGCTGCTTCTTTATATGCAGGGGGCATGTTGACACAGGACAAATAAGACCATACACCGTGCCACACAACATGTATTCTGATGCTTGCCTTTCTTTTTTGTGTCCCTCTAGTGTAAATAAAATGTTACAAATTTTGCAAAAATTCGAGCTGAAAAGAGAGTGGGCAGAGGGGAAGGGGCGTGGGGGTGGGGCTGGGGATGGGAGTGCGGCGAGGAGTGGGGCAAGCTGGGTGGTTTTTATTCCATGCTTTGCTGCACGTTGCCACTGATTGGACACATGTCAGCAGTGAAAAATCTGCGCTGAAAAATAAAACAGGTACAACAAGCAGCTCAACTGACACGTGTGTGTGCGGGTGTGTGTGTCATGGTGTGTGTGATGGTGTGTGTGATGGTGTGTGTGGGTGTGGCAGTTACATTTTGCGCTAATAATGAGACGTTTATTTAAAGAAATTTGAAGGGCATTGTCTCGTGCCTCGGCTGAGGGGTGGCGAAGGGGGGCTGGAAACTTGAGAAACTTGAGAAATTGTCAGCAAAAAAAAAGAGCAACGTGTTGTGTGTGTGTGTGTGTGTGTGTTTGGAGTGGTGTGCGAACTGTGGAGCTGATCTAAGAATTAAATTGCAAAACTACAACTTTTATTTCAAATTTGAAGCAACAAATTGATAAGCTAGAAATTATATTTAAAATTTAAAATCCAGCTGAAATCGGATATGGCTGAGTCGGCTTTACTGTGTATGCCGATCAGGAATATATATACTTATTATTATTATTATAACTGGGGTAAAAGTTAGCACTGCGACCTATAAGGTCTATTGTGCCCCCTTACTGAGCCTACAGATCTTCCATCAATCCCAACTCCTGCACGAATGCTGCCCTAGGATGTTGCATCTTTTCCTGGTTAAGGCAACGCATTCTGTTAGGATGTGCGTCGAGGATTCCTCCTCGTATCCGCAAAACCTCCATACATTAGGTTAGGTGACTTCTCAGTCTACAGTGTTCTGTCAATAGACCTGTGAGTATTCTGAGTCTATTCTTCCCCATGGATATCACTTGCTTAAATCGCTTTTGATTATAGCCACTTCTGGCTTGTCGGAGTCCTGGTGTGTCTGCTCAGCTCCGTTCCCGCCTCAGTCTTTCTTCATCCCAGATATATATATATATATATACTTTAAAGCATCAGTTGTATTTCCTTTCAACTGTTACTTACTTTTCCACAACTTCATTAGACCCTTTCAAAAATATCAGTTTTATGTTTGTTATTTTTATTTTCCATTTTATTAATATTATTATTAATTTTATCAGTTTTCAAAAATTTTCAGATATTTTTTAACTTATTTATAATTTTGTAAAATATATTTTTAAGCGCTGCTTAAATAACTAAATACTAAAACATAAAATATCAGCTCACATAATCAAAGGTTCGCTTGGACTGACTGCAAGGAAGTTTCGAGAGCTCTAATCCAAGGTTCAAATTAAAAAGAGAAAAGCAGTACGAGAGATGGAGAGAGAGTGAGAGAGAGGTAGGGAGAGAGAAAGAGAAAGACTGCATAGAGTTTGGAAAAAAAGAAAGAAAAGAAATGTCTGCCAAATGCCACGTGCCACTTTGCGACTAATCAAAATGCCTTTTTAAATGCAGAAGAAATCAACTTTGATCTAATTTGCTGCACACCCTTGTAATACGCTTGCAGCAATCAGCTGCCACATATACCACCTCCCGCCCCCCACCCCACATTGCTGCTTATCAAAGAGTCACAAATATGCGGCAAGTAAAATAAAAAATAAAAAAGGAAAGTAAAGGAAAATGCGTAGAAATTAGCACAGAGATGAATACACACACGAGTGCCGTACTAATGTGTGTGCATGTGTGTGTGTGGGAGTGTGTGTGCCTGCAGATAAGACAGCTAACACACACACACACACACACTCAAGACAATTTCATTATATTGTTGCTGGCAGCTGCTCAGTTTGGGGCACTGGATTTTCTCAAAAGTTTAAACTGAAATTCGCCAACATCAAATATTTGACTTTGTCTTCTGTCTGTCTGTCTGTGTGTGTGTGTTGTCGAGTGTGTGTGTGCTATGTGCTTGCCAATCAGGCGTGTGTCCTTTTGGCAGTTTTTGGCTCCTTTTGGATTTACGAGCTTCGCATTTTTGTTCTTTTCCAAATTTTAAATTACGTTTCGTTTCGTTCGCATTTTCTGCTTCTGTTCTATTGACTTTTGTGTGTGCTTGTCTCTCTGTGTGTGTGTGTGTGTTTGGGAGTTGTTCAAGTTGACATCCTGCCAATCCTCATACCCAGTTTCTGCCCCTGCTCACAGCCCAGTGCCTTCAGCTTGTCGAACTACTTTCATTTTCAGCATTCGAGGATTCCTTTTGATTTCCATTGAAAAACCACTTGGCGATATTTATTTGCTCGACTATTGTTATCCATGTTCTTCCTCAATTTCAAGATTGTCTATATATATATATACCCATGTGATATAATTGGATTTGTTTATTAAGAAATGGTTTTTTAATATTGCCATGAATAAAATGCGTTTTTTTGGGTTTTTTTTATTCTTTGGTGATATTTACCCTCGAAGCCGACTTTAGACAAGAATTATGTTAAGCTATATTTAGCAAAAACTAATCTAAAGTTTTTTACAATACAATCTGTCCTTGTTGGTGGATACCTTTCGCATAGGTCTGCTCACAGGTAATATTACTTTACCAGGCTGTACTTGCATCTATCTGCGTCTATGGTTCCTTGCTAAGATTCACCTAGACAAAATCCGTGCGTCCAAGTGGAATTCCTACAATCTGGTTAGGCATATAAACCAATCTGAAACTAAACCAAAAAACAAGGATGGGAATAAGCATATACTTTACGTCAGCAGAAAGAGTAGAGTTCGGGAATTCACTCAACAAACTTGGTCAAAAGTTGAATCCAAGCAGACCATCAATAGATCAATGCCTTACACATACTATATATACAGTGACTCACACTTCAAATCGAGCATTGTCAAAGAAAAAAAGTAATTGCCTGCCATAAGCTAATTATTTATTATTTTTCAAAAACTCCGAAGACCGATGGTAGGTACATATATTAACCACCAAAATTAATATTTGACCCCAATAAACTGGGGTTTCCCCACCTGCTAGGTAGAATTATAAAAATGTTGCCTACTTCTTTCTTTGACAATGCTCGATTTGAAGTGTGAGTCACTGTACATACATATATTATCTACATTAAGATAAACCTTAAACCTTAGAAAGACTTATAGATGATTAAAATTAGTGGAGAATTTTAAGTTGTTTTAATAAAATATTTACAAACATAAATTAATTTACAATGAATAACATTTAATATGGCCTCTTCTGAGAGTATAGCTCTTTTATTTTGAGGTGGACTCTTCCTAAGTCCTCTAATCTTAAAACATGTTTCTCTAGGCGAATACATCTTATCCTTTCAAAATCTGCAATGATGTGCTTTGATAATTCTCTCTCATTATCACAAAATCGGCAGACTTAGCTACTGATTGTATAAACTACGTATAGCCGACTTCTTAGTCTGCAAATTCCTATATACACAATGGACGCCTCTCTGCAAACCAAATTAAAAATCCAGAAATATTTCGTAAACAAAATAAATCTGAAGATTTCCCTGCAAATAGTTTCCAAACCGGATATTTAGTTACTTTTGAGGAAACACTTGTCAAAAATTGTTGCAACTTCTACTTTGTATCTCTTATCTGCTGTTTCATTTTTTTGTGGTGCAACATTTGAGGCGTTGCTTGCCACTTGAGCTGGGGATCGCTGCTCATCAATCAACATCAAAGCTGAATATGAATATGACATTTTTACGCAAATTACATGCCACTCGACAATTGGCCCAGAGCTAAAATCTGTGGCGCTTGTGGCTGGGTGGCTGTGTGGCTGTGTGGCAGGCAGCAGTGGCACGGACACGTTTTGGCCCAGACATGTAATCAAGTGAGTAAATCAAATTTGAACAGTTTTCCAACAGCCAACAGGGGCATGCCACACTGAACTGGATGGGGCAGGATACACACTTGACCATCGGCTACTTTTTAAACGCATGAAAAATGATGCCAACTTTTTCCATGTGTGGCAGCGGAACAACGGAGAACAGAGCACAGAGAACTGAGAACAGGGAACAGAGAACAGTAAAGAATGCCGCACAGTGGCAAGAAACGAGTCCAAGTCCAAGTCGAAGTCAGCGCATCATTCATCATGACACCCTTCGAGTCGTGGCCCCGGACTCGTTTATTATGCAAGCTCATGTGCAGGATGCCAAGCATCCAGAATCCGGGCGTATGAGCGACGAAATGCTAATCTCAGCCAGACGGGGAGAGGCAGATGGAAGAGGGCGGGAGAGAGCGCGGAACCAGAGAGTGACTACACTTGAAAAAAATAATAAGTTTGCTATAGAATTTGGAAAGTTATGTTATCGGTAACTTCCGTTAAGGAGCGATAAAAACCGATATGCAAACCGATATAAAAACCGATATTAAATTCATCAAATTTGAAGGTTATATTGCTGAAGGTAGACGAGAACGAACCTCCATCAAAGATATTGGTATCAGAGTATTTCGCCGGGCTGCCATTTTCCATTTGTCCAAGTGTAGCACGTTGGATATTAATGAAATCTCACAAGTGCTCCTTAAACAACAGCCACAGCAGCAGCAGAAGCAACAACAACAACAGCAACAACAACTACAACAACAACAACATGAGCTGGCAACATGCAAAATGGCGTTGGCTGTGTGGCACATGTGGCAAATGCCATGATTGATTGACTTTATGTAAATTCCTGTGGCAAGCCACTTAAGCCAGAGAAATGCCCCACCCCTGACCTCAGCTCCCACCCCGCCCCCCTACCGATTCGCATAAAATAAGCCCAGTCAATACAATCAAAGAAATTTCGCATTTATTGTGCTCTGGGGCACAATACAAACGCACAATTTTCGTGTATACATAAATGCAATCTTTTTATTGAGGCCCATCGAGAGAGAGAGAGAGAGAGAGAGAGGGAGAATTGTAAAATCTAATTTGGCGAAGCGATTCTCTGCCGCTTTTCCGTGTGGCTCCAATGAAAATGAAAACACAATTCGATTTTCAATTGCGTAATGTTGCGTATAAATTGTTTGGTCTGATTTCGATTTCGATTTCCCCCCAACTGGGCTCGAGACCTTAATTTCATTTGAAAAGTTATGAGGAGGCATCTCTAACTACGCTCCATTGAAAATTATGATTATTTCAACTGGGTTCAGGGTTTAAACATACAAACATTCAAACGTCTCACGCTGAACAGCTCAATTTTCGTTGCAGATGCTACAATTTTTTTATATTAAGATAGAATAAAAAATATTTAAAAAGTATATTAATATTGAATTGATAAATCAAATAGTTAATTAATGAGCACAGTGTCAAAACGTATAATATTTTGGTTCCGGTTTCAGTCAAGGAATACCGCACAGTGGCAAGAAACGAGTCCAAGTCCAAGTCCATGTCGAAGTCAGCGCATCATTCATCATGACACCCTTCGAGTCGTGGTAGTACATAAAGTGTCAAGGTTCCGGTAAGTTATGATTTGGATATGATTTTGCTAAACATTTTTTAGTATTCGGTTCCTTTATAGTAAATGAACTACTATATATTCTCATAACTGGTTTTCGGTTCCGTGTTGATGCCCTGGCTGCCATTTTCACCCCTGGCTGTATTTTGCCGAGTTAGTAAATCGAATGGTTAAATAGAGATTTTCAAAACTACTTTATTTAAATTTTCCAATTTTTTCTTGGATTTTATATCCGTATTTGTATATTACGATACTGTTACTTACCGGTCTAGACTTAGACAAACTAAGAACTATCGTTAACTGTGACGCTACGATGTTTTGCTTGGTAATAATGTCAGTCAACGGCTCAAGCTTAAAAACCAGATTTTATTGAAAACTGCGATTAGTTCAAGTTTTGTATTTCGATTTAATGGATTCGAATTTACCTTATGTTCGAATCCATTAAATCGAAATACAAAACTCGAACTGAGCGCAGTTTTTCACTTATCCATCACAACACACATTCCTTGACAACTAATCAACATTGTAGGTTTATTTGAGCCAAGGATAAGAACGAGTAATGAAGTAGCCATGGCTATTACTCATCCACACACCTCAGATACATACATATATATACATATGTTGCATAGTCTTATGGTTACATCAATTCAAGAATTCATTTATACACAGACTCAGACAGAGGACAATGGACAGTGGACAGTGAACAACAACAGGAAACACCAAATGTCAGTTGCTGTCGTCATCAGCGCCAGGAAATGCGATGTGGAGCTAAAAGGGCTGCAACCAAAGACCAAAAAGACCAAGACCAAGACCAAGTCCAAGTCCGGGTCCAAGTCCGAGTCGGAGTCCGAGTCGAACACCGAGTCCAATTCGTGATGTAATGGAGAAGGATATTCGGGTGGTTCCATTAGGTTTACTTTTGGACCATGTCAGACGCCTGTCTCCGTTTGCCTTTCTCTGTATCTCTTTCTCTCTTGGCAGGCGTAACAAATGAGACAGCGACAGAGCGAGAGAGAGAGAGAAAGAGAGAGCAAAATAAATAAATTATAAAATTATTTCAGCATAATAACATGTCAAAAATGCCGGACGGAGGGGGGCAGGTTGAGATTCCGTATGCGAAGGCGGAAAAAACAAACAGTGTCAACAATTCGCCAGTGGCCTGTATAAAAAATTATACATTTTCTTCTCGAGGTTATTTTTTACATTTTATTCAGTTTTTTGTATGTCCGTTTTTTGCTTTTTTCTTCTATTTTTTTTTGTCCCTTGTGTGTGCGTCTGGCATCAAGTGGTTTGGGTGGTTTTTGGGTGGTTGTTGCTGGGCTCAGTTGGACTGTCTGTGGTAATCTTTCATGCGGGATTTACAGCCAGACACCCTCCATGTGGCATGCCACACATGATGGAAATTTTCTGCCACTCCCCCCACTGTTTGTGTGTGGAATTTTATTTGTAAATTTATTTTCTTTGTGCACTTTTTTTTTTGCACATTTTTCCCGTAGAGAAAATAAAGTTTTTGTGGTTTTTTTTTATTTTTATTTATTTTTTTTATGTTGGGGTGACGGTGTTGCCAAGTATTTTAAACATGTGCGTGAGGTCACACACACACACACACACACACACACACACACACTGACATGAGTCTCGCTTGTAATTTCCATGCATTTATTACAGAAACACTTTAAAAGTAAATTTCTCAACGCCCTTGCCGCATTTTTCTCTCTGTTTCCTCATTTTTTGTTGCTGCTTTTTTTCTTTTGGTTAATACTCTATCTCGAGGGGATTGTCGAGTGCCTGTAACTGCTTGTGACCTGAGTGCTAATGCCCAGCAAATGGAATTTAAATCTATTTTGTATAAGTTGTGTGTGACTAACATATGCGCATGTGTGTGTGGGAGTGTGTGTTGGGTTTATGTAGCGCAAGGAATGTCCTGAAAACTTGGGACTATTATGCTTTGAATTTGCCATGGTAAGCAGAGCTGTCAAGTTTATCGCATATGCATGGACAATAAGGATTATTTCTATTTCATACAACACAATCAGCTTAAGATTCGAGAAATTGAAATTGTTATTGGGAGTACGTAATTTTGTATAATACACTCAATACTTTTGAGAGTGTCTTCCAAGTTTCAATATCTTTTGGAAGTTTGTTCAGCATTTTCTATTCAAGATAGAACACTTTAATCAATTATGTTTGTTGTAATTTTTACCAATTAAAAATCGGAATAAAGCAAAATGAAGTATTTTTTTGAGAACTACTTACAAAAACTGGTATTATTGGTCTATATAGTAGAACGGAACGGAATAACGAATAAAATTTGAAACCAATTCACAACCTATACCCGAACCGGAACAGTAAAGCGATTAGTTTATACCTTTAGATCTGAGATAAACCTTTTATATTTGCCATTTATTAATCTTAGAGTATTGTTTAACTATCTGAGAAAGTTAATCTTTAATCGGTTATCATTGGGCATTTTTAATTCGAACTTTTGTTTCCGCTTCCTTTTTCTTCCTTCTGCTAATTTGATGTATTTATTTGAACTTTGACTTAATATCACATTTGCCTTGTTCCAAATCTGCTTTCACTTGACAATAATTTTGTCAAGTGAAGATTTATTTCATTGACCGATTTGTGCTCAAAATGTATTCGATATTTTCAAGAATTTTGTGCTGATTTCAACAAAAAAAACCGCAAAAAGTTAAGAGAAGTAAATTTATTAGTTTGCATGACGCATCATCTGTGTTTCTTTGTAGTCTTTCTCCCCCTCTCTCTCTCGCTGTCACTCTCTCCCTCTGTCTTGTGGACTTATTGGCTTCAGTTGTCCGCCGGCCATAAATTATTCAAAGCATCGCATTTCCATGCACTTTCTGCTCTCTTCTGTGGGGTTTTGAAACTAATCTGCGCATTTGTTATTTATGAACATCAAAATTATTGCTGCAAACAAAACTCGCACAAAACTGAAGAGCCAAGCACAAAATCAACATAAATAATCATCGATGCAATTTCATTGAGCTCAATTCAAAAACATTGCTCTGAACGACGGACGACGAACAGTGGACACTGGACACTGGACAGTAGACACTCAACGATGAACGATGCTCATGACAATGGCGGGTCGGTTGAAGTACAGTGGGGCAAAAGTTGTTTGTTAAATGCTCATCACATCTTATTTTTTATCTCATTTGAAGATCGGTTTTTAATTCAAACTATTTTTAGTCTATGCTAGAAAGTTCAGCAATAAAAAAGTTAAATTAAGTATTTTTTATATTATTATTGTTCAAAATGAACTATTAAAAGTTAATTAAAAACACTTAACGCATTTTATTTATATTTTTAATATAATATTTATTTTATTTTACCAAATTTGTTACCTGTTTTTCCACGGTGCAGTAAACAAATTGCGTTTTGTTGTTGCTCTCGTTGCTGCTGCTCTTCCACATTTGGCATTTTTATTGATATGCATACACACACACACACACACACTTATATACACTCGTACACACACACACACACACACTCTTACACACTAGCATTTTATTACACTCGACAGCTATTTTCAATATATTACCCAAAAGCATAAAAGGAAAACGCGTTCGTTGCTCGACTTGGCTTTTTACATACGATGGCCCCCCAAAGATGATGATGTTGATGTTGATGTTGATGATGATGATGGCCAGAGTCCTGGCTGACTGCTGAAAGGATATCGCCGCTTGTGTGTCTGTGTGTGTGTGTGTTTGTGTGTGTTTGTGTGCTTTCCATACTAAAAAACGCATAAATAAGGGCCCTGTCGGAGAGAGCAAAATAACGGTTATGGCTATATATATGTATGGGCAAAAAAAAGAAGAAGTAACCTATGGCCGAGGCTTTACTGTATATATGGCGAGCATATCCTGCGTGGTGGTTTTATTTGCCCCTCACATCCTGTCGCGCATCCTGCGGTGGTTGTTCGTCCCTCGCCTTTCCTTTCCTTTTTTTTTTTTTTTTATGCATAAAAAGTGCTTAGCATAAAGTCGTAAAAAACGTATTTGCCGCCACACACACACACACACAGGCACACACACATACAGGCATGCAGATACTCATCCAATACCAGCCACATAAAGTCATCGATGTTGTTGTTGTTGTTGTTATTGTTGTTGTTGTTGCTATTGGCAGCATGCCCCGTTGGCATTTTGTTTATGTTCAAGCACTGTTGCTGTTTTTCCCGATTTCCCGGTTTTCCTGACTAGTTGTTGTTGTATTAGTTGTTGTTGTTGTTGTTGCTTGGTTCTCTGGTGACGCGTTGCCTTCAGCCGATTTAGATGCGTTGCCACCGATAAGTTTTTCTCATGTTGTTGTTGCTAGTTGTTGCCGGTGCTTATTTGCGTTATTATGAATTTATGACACTTGGCCGACATGTATGTGTGAGTGGCTCTCTGAGTGGGTGTATGTGTGTGTGTGTGTGTGTGTGTGAGTGGGTGAATTGGACATAGAGAGCATTGCTGTCTAATGCCTGGCGGCAACACTATGCGATTTATGCACTGTGAGAACACAAGTCAAATTGCAATATACTCGAGAAGAATTTCGAAAGTGGAACAAACTTGACATGACGTAGACATTTTGAGAATGTAAAAAGTGTTGATAGTGGAATCAGGCTCTTAGATCAACTAACTTTCCATATAAATGTAAAAAAAGAGCGATATGTCTGCTATATGATATAGTAGTCCGATGTTTATGATAATATTTGGATCATAATTATACTCAAATTTTGCTAGGCAAAAGGATATTAAAAGCAGCTTTCATTTATTAGTTAGGAAAATTAGCATTCGACTCTCTGATTTATCTCTAATCAATTCGCAACACATCAATTTCGCTCAGTGTATGCTGACGCTTGAGCCAATTGCCATGGTGAATAATCGCTGCAGCATGAAAAATTCGCTGATTCGCAAGAAAATGCCAGCTTCAGATCCTTTTCTTTAGTCCGTTCGTTCGTTTGTTTGTTTGTTTTTTGCGTCTTTTTATCTGCACAAGGACTTTGCCATTTTTTACGCAAATCGCCAGCGAAGCTAGGGGTTGGGGGGATGAGTAAGGGTAGGGGTGGCCGAATGGGAAGAGGGTGCGCGATTTGGGCAGGCGCTGCTTCTGAGTGCGAGGACTTGAATCAGCTTTATTGCGGGCATCATTATTTTTATTATTATGACCACTTACATTGCCCAGCACCCACACACACACACCAATACACACACACAGCTAAACATACACATGAATTTTGGCCATTCCTTTACTTTTTGGCCGCCTTTTTTTAGCGGCTAGAAATGTAAATGTTTTTAGCCTGTTTGTTTGTCTGTTTTTTTCCTTTGGCTTGTTTTTGCTGCCGCGTAAATAACTTCAACCCATTTGTGCAGGCCAACCCCCTGCCCCCTTCCCCATTCCACACCATTTGTGGCTTGTGTGTGTGTGTGTTTGTTAGCCATATATAAAAATAAATTGAATTGAAATGCTAATTTTATGTTAATTGAAAGAGGTTTTTATGCATCTGTAGATTTTTATGGCCTGTTTGGTTGTCGTTTTTTTTTTTGGTCTGAATTTTTGCTAGTGGTCAGCAGAATTTACCGTTTGAAGCATTAGCCACTAAAAGCATGTCATCAGTCCGTAATTTTTGGTCATTTTCGTTGTAATTTGGTGTAATTTTTATGTAAGCAGCGTGCATAAAATTCAATTGACTCAATTCCATATCTTTTTTCTCGTTTTACTATTTTTCCATTTGACTTCTTGGCCTGGCCTAAAAGCATGCAACATAAATTATTTTTAATGCTTTTCGCTAATGGTTTTGTTTACAATACTCGCGTATTTCTCACAATTTCATTGAATTGGGTAATAAGAAAAAATGTTCAATTTTAGCCACATTTTTATGGATAAATCTTAATTTAGTGCTTCAGCATTTTGGCAACTTTTTTAGTTTAGAAAAAATAGTTTATCTGGCATTAGATTTTATTTAAATGTTTTAAGCAAAATAAATTTTAATTAAAAGGCAAAAAATAGAAGAAGAAGCAGCAGCATTTATCCACCTCCCATTTTGGCTGTGACTTTATTCCATGTGCTTTGCTCGTTGTCCCTTTTGTCTACCCAGCTCCACACACACTGTTAAAGTCTGTCTACGTTCGAAACCGGATATCCTGCTGCAGCAGAGCAGACAACTCACACACACACACGCATACACACATAGAACACACAACTGCAGCTTGAGCCCAACGAACTTTTCCACTTTTCCCCATTTTTCCCCGACTTGTTTGGCTCTTCCTTTGCTTATTTCTTATCGTGCACGCACAGTCTGTTGCTGCGAGTGCTGCCAGTGCTGCTATGGATGCCACTGCTGCCTGCCTCAGGCAGGACACCCACGACCAACTACAAAAGGACCCCACATGCAAAGTTTCTAGCACACAGCACAGAATAGATTTCGCTGACAATACATAGATTTTATACCCTTTTTAAGTTATTTAAATTTGTTGGACTCATATAGATTCTCCATTCTTCAATTTTAAGAAAGGGTGTCAACCCTAATCGTATTCCGTTGCAAAGATGCAAAGACTAACTGCAGTAAAGTAATACGTGTATACTCCAAGTATCATGCAGATTGCTTCAAAACTAACAGAGCTCACACAGATAGATGGCACATGGCCATATCTCCAAGTTAATGATGCCAGCCAAGAATATATATACTCTATATAGTAATAAATTTCTTCTTCTCCAAGTTACACATTCGCTGACAAAATTGGGATACCCTAAGGTAAGAGTATCTGGAATAGAGACAAGCGCCCAGCAGCAGGCAACACTTTTTTTTGCTTCTGCTGCAAAACTTTTACCTTAAGCGAGTGTGGGTTGAATGGGTGTGTGTGAGAGAGAGAGGGAGTCAAACTGAGAATATTTCTGGGTGTGATTGTGTGTATGTGTGTTGCCTTTGTACTTATTGCATATACATATAAAGCGAGAGGCTGTGGCAGTGACACAAAATCGATTTTATTTGCCTCGCCTTCGTCGACTGCAAAACTGTGCACTGCTCTGCTCCGGCCCCAAAAGGGACTCGCTGGCTGTTGTCCTGCTGTAGGCCATCACAATTATGAGACAACCTGTGAACACGCCTACATTTTAAAAGCAACGACCAATAAAAAATAAAAACCCAGCTCCGTGCGACAGAGACGACAGTAAAAAAAACAGCAGGCTCCATTTTCCATTTTCCTTTTCTACCATTTTTTTTGTTATTTATTTTTTTTGTTGCCGCCATTTGAAAATGTAAAGTTTCGTGTCGTTTTTTATTTGGTTGGCCCATCAAATTGTGAAACGTTGAACAACCCTCAAGGGAGCAGCTTTATCCTTAACCTTACCCCTTGCTCAGCTTGCTTCATTTGCATTTAAATTAAGGGTGGCAGCAATTTACATAAGGGTGGCATACAACACACAACTCTCTGTTTCTCCTTATCACTCTCTCCCTCTCTCTCTCTCTCTCTCTCTCTCTGTGAAATCAGCACACATAAATCTGTGCCAGTAAAAATTATACACATTTGATTAGCCATAAAGCAAAGTCCGAAAACCGAAAATCGCAAAACCCGAAAAACTTTTGTCAGTCTCTAAAAATTATTATTTTTCTTTTTGCTATGATTGTATGCATAATTTAGCCAGGGGAGGGGTGCAAGGGCAGGGGGGGATGCGTTGCTGATTGCCCAGATTCCCCATTTTTATGATTGTTATTATTATGCATGCAGAAAGCGGCAACTAAGCCAAGCACTCCCCCAAAAACCTGCTCTTGCCACAAAATTTGTGCCAAGTTGGCAGTAATAATGCCAGCAGCAGCAGCAGCAGCAGCAGGTTAAGCACAGCTGGGGGTGGGTTGAGGGGATTGAGGGGGGTGCTGCTTATGATTCATTGTTGCCAGAGCAAAAACTTTGCCGCCTAGGTAAAAGCCACAGTTCACACACCCCCTACCACCCTCATTAGCATGAAACAACCCTTAGTCTTTTGTTCCAGCCTCAGATCGGTTGGGATTTACGCTCATTGCTAGATTTATGTGCTGCGAGACGTTGTCATAAAACCCAAAAATACCAACAATTTGCATAAGTTCATCCAATGAGTATGCCACTTAATATGGCTGTGTGTGTGTGTGTATAAATGTGTGTGTGTTGGATTTATATGGTTGAGTTTAGTAATATAGTTGAAGCAGAGCTAAATGTATGCTTGGAAGTCACAGTAAAATTACATTGTCAACTTATGTTTAAAGCATGTTTTTAGATTGCAGTCGAGAGTGCTCGACTTGAGGATATTCTGAGCCCGAATATTAAGTATCAAAAGCAGGAATCTTAGGCATTTAAATCAATATATTGCCATCAATATATTGCCAAACATATAATGTATAAATAAATATTTACATATTTGAAATATTGGTATTATTTTTCTTCTATTCCAATATGGATATTATGGAAACATTGGAATTCGTCAATATAATTAAATAAGCTTGATCTGAGCTTGGAATAAGAGATCTGAATCGGAATCTGAGATCGGCTTGCACAGATGGAAAGAAAGACGAGCCTCGGCTGCTGATACAGATCAAAAATATATATGTACCTTATGGGGTCTGAGATATCTGATATAACCCAACTTAACTTACGCTTTTTTCCATATTAAACAGTAAAATTAGTTTATATATTGATATGAAACCTAGAAAAGCTGCAACTTAAATTAATTTGATATTACTAAAAATCAAGGCTCCATTTTCAGACTCTTCCATTGAACTTCATTGCTAGATCAAACTTCGGAATACAGTTGAATCTTGATAACGAAATGCGTTCAAATCAAAAAATACCAAATTACAAACCAAAAAGAAACTAATTTAGTAAGTGGCGTGCCGCAAAGTATGCAACAAATTGCAAAGATCTGATTGGGGCAACGTAGACTTCAAAAAGCCAAGCCAAATAATAGACAACTTAACAAGGGGGGGGGGGGGGGGCGAGTAGGGAAGAGGCAAGCTAGAAGTTGCGGAATCCTGTGGCCAGGAATGTCCAGCGCTGCTGGCTGTCAGTCAAGTGCGAAAGGCATTAAAAAGCATTTTTTGTTGCTGCAGCCAAAGGAATTTTCACTTTAGAAAAATAAAATAAAATAAAATAGTGGGAGTGAAGCTTAAGAGGGGGGTAGTTAGGTGGAGGGGGGAGGAGGGCAAATGTGGTGGGTGGTGGTTGGCTGAGCAGTCTTTGATTACAACTCCAACACCTACAAAATGCAAGCAGTTGGGGAGGGGGGGAAGCAAAGAAATTGCGACGACGATTGACAGTTGAAAATATAAAAGCGGATTTGTGTCTTGTGCGAGTGTGTGTGTGTGTGTGTGTGGGAGTGTGTCTATTTGGGGTGTGTTTCGGCTGCTCAGCCAATCCACCCATAAGTAACAGTGTGTGTGTGTGAAGTGTGAACGAATGTTTTGCTGCAGATAAGCAAAATAACTGTAATAAGAAATTCTTTTTTATTTGCTCTCTCCTCTGCCTCCTCCCACCTTGGAAGTGTTTTTTATGCCACACGTCGTCTCTTTGAATGGGTGTGTGTGTGTGTGTGTGTGTTGGTTGTGTTTTATTCGCTTGCTTTATATTCAAAGTGATGTCCTCTTGCTGATGCTGTTGTTCTTGTTGTTGTTGTTGTTGTTGTTGTGTGCGTTGTCCATCAGGACATCAGCCTCTGAGATGCGTGCCTAAGACGATTTCTTTTATTATTTACGGCAAGCAGCGGGCAGGAGAGGGGGTGTGTGTATGTGTGTGTGTGTGGGGATTGTAATAGAAATCGCCTTGGACACTCTGACGGACAGACGGACATATGTCTAATGCTAATGCGCATTGTCTGTCCGTCTGTCTGTCTATCTGCCTGTGTCTGCCTGTCCGTCCGTCTGTCTGTCTGCTGCCCATTGTCAACGTGAGGCCAGCAAATCGAATCGAATCGAATCGAAAGCGAAGAGTTGTGGATATTTCACTCAAGCTGTCGACTGATGTCCTTATTGTCCTGCATGTCCTTAAGCCTCACTAATTTCAACACACCAACACAATGTGCAACAGTATTTTGGGCTAACGGATTATACAATGTTGTATAAACATCGTTTTTTTTTACTTAACTTTACTAAAAATAAAGCAGAACAATAAGGAGGATAATACGAATGTGAATCTGAACAATATCCAGTTATTGAGTAAAGTCTCCAGACTTCTTTTTCTCTAGTAAGAATCACGTATTGGGAATGAATGAAAAATAAAAAATAGCTTTGCTTAAGTATATAGTTCAAGTTATAGTTTTCACATTCAAATCTATCTAATAAGCTTATGATTTGATCAGAATTTGTATGAAACAAGATAGAAGCTGACTTTTACAGTACTCTAGTCAAGGGAGCTCGACTAGGAGATGCCCTGTACCCATTTTTCAAATACATCTTGCTAGATTTTCTTAAATCTGTGTTTCTTATTCGATTTCAGTTCTTGGAGTATTGACTTGTATGGCCTACATGGAAATTAATCAACTTCAAGAAATCGTAATTCACTTCTGTATAAGAAATTCAAGGAACTTGGATCTTGCTGGGATTACTTTCGTTATTTGATTGTCAGATGCAACAAATGTTATACGGATTACGTAAGAAGTTGTAGCTTACAGTTTCAGTGGGTTCCTGAAAGGATTATATCAACAGTATTATTTTTAAATAGATCGGCCTTCGTCGATCATTTGGTAAACGAAAACTTATAGTTCATTTGTTTGTTTGTTTTATGTGCTTGTTTAAACAGGAAGGCAGAATATATATGCTAGATGTGATCTGAGATGCTTTCTCCCGCCTGTTACATACTTATGCACAATTTCAGTATACCCTTTACCCATTTGTTTTTTAAATACATAGGTATTATTGCTCTTAAGTATGTTGAGTCCATGGCGTGTTCCATGCAAAACTCAGAACTCGAATATTTATGCATAGCTAATTGTCTCAAGTGGAGCCAGAGAGGCGAAGAGGCTTTTGCATGCGAGGCCAAGATGGGGTGTTAATTGGTCTGCATAGAACGGGTGCCACAGCTGACCACATGCAGCACCACTTGCAACACTTGCCACTACTGAATGCATTTGCAATATTTCACACTTTAGTAAATTTGCATGAGACGCGCCACACGAACAATAAAGCAATAAATATGCAGATCTCTCTCTCATTCAGGGAGCTCAGAATCTGGCCGATCTCTAAATTGTATTCGAGTGCGATAAGAGCATGTAATTGGATTCATTTATGCCAATCCCATTGCTAATGGCTCCTCGTCAGACGAGATCCGTGTGCAGAGTACCTTTTATCTAGAATATATACAAGAAAGGGGCATATCTCTGATAAGAGTCTCTATATACAACAAGAATGATACAGTCGAGCGCGCTCGAAGAGGAGATACCAAATCTTTAGCTTCTTATGTTTACTGCTCTGTTTCTCCTTATGTCAATATGTATCTCCAAAATTATTGTTTTGATAGTTATCGGATTGATAGATTTGTATCGATATTCTTGAAGCCAAGCGGTTATCGATAACATGAAATAAGTTGTAACTCCGTGTGGAATACGAGAACTGAAATTTAAAATGTCAAGTTTTATATCTTATGTGCTTTGTTATCGAGTTGCTGATCAAGAATATATATGTCTTCTTCTTTCGTTTTCTACTTCAAACATTCAGCTGCCACAGTTTGGAGTAGTTCTAGTAATCAGATTACATCAAATATACCTCCACATTGAGTGGCCAGTTATGTAATCATTAACTGAAATAGCTGTTAATCTAAGAAGCTTATGAGTTTTTGATTGCACTACGAGTTTATTATTAAAAGCGCTGGGCCACGCCCACTTACAAATAAAACCGAGACGAGTGCTAATCCAGGCGAAGCGGAAGCACAGCTTTGTGGGCAGGGGGTGGGCAGTCGGTGGAGGCAAGCATAAGTTGCAAAGTAAACTACGCCCAGGTAGAAATTTATTAAATTATGCCACTAAGTCTATTTAATTTAACGATTTAATCATATGTTTGCATCAGCTTAATAGCAAAAAATAGCAAATTGCATTTCGTCTTTTGCTTTTCGCATTTGCTTCTCTTTGCATTCGATTAAAAAATGAAAACAAATTGGGTTTTTAGCTAAAAAACTCTCGACGGATTAGCAGCTGCCTGTGTGTGAGATGGTTAAGTGAAGCCGAAGCATGTTTAGGCCTCGTTTGCAGCCAACTGAATTGTATTCAAAGCAGTTGGCCAGGCCGGGCCAGACCAGTCTGGAGGGAGAGTGGGCGTGGTCTAGCCTCTGAAGTGTAAACTTGATGCATGCATAAGCAGATCGCGTGAGTTTGCATTCCTTGCACCAATGTTATTATAAACTGTGACCTTCTAACAAACAATCCACTCAATTTGGCGTCTGTCAATTTCCATTCGCCATTGCAATTTGCATAATTTTATGTCTCTATCTATAGTTGTCCATGCATATATGTATATAGTCTAAGCATATAACTGAGATCACTATCTTGGGCGGTCTAATGGCATGTTTGTTGCACATTTTCCCATTGGTTTTTCATTTGAGCAAATTATTCTTACAGTTTTGTGCCGCAACTTAGCAACTTGACTCAGACAAGCTCGACTATATATCATGATCATTGCTAGAATATCGCAAGCATGTTCAAAACTCATTAGTGCTGCTCACAATTTGCTTGGGTGGGTTTTACTTCATTTTTTTTTTTCTTTTTTTTTGGTGGTAGTAAAATTTTAATCAGCCTCATTACTCCATTCCCGTTTTTAATGAGATTGTCTAGATTTTTAGATGGAATTGTGCAAAAACCGTAGGTCCATAAAAAACATATATATTTTATCAGCGACTAAAAGAAATTTGGAATAAAAGTTCTAGTATAACAAATTTATGTCATTTTGTTACGTATCGATATAAATCGATTTTCGATAATCAAGACTTTCAAGAATAAAAGACACAATGGTCAAGACAGACATATAATTGATCAACTGTACAAATTGTATTCAATTCTTGCGAGAAGCACAAATTTTGCCAACCCATTTGAGTAAACCACTATCAATGATTCTTTCAAGTATCTCATAGGGTATCTGCCAGTCGAGCACTCTCGACTAGAGCATTTAAGCTGATTTTTTAATTTGGCGCAATAGGCATGTCCAAAATATTCGTTCCACATCTCTCATACATATTTATTTGCATAATCAGCCAAGATGGTTTCAGCCTGGATTTTAATATTATAATTGCAACTTGCAACACTTTTGCTACTGTTATGCATTTTTAACTAGTTTGCGAACGGATTATAAATGGTGAAATTATATGATTTGTGCAAATAAATCAAGTGAAAATGTTGCTTGTTGCACAGACTGCTGCATGTTGCCAAATAAATGACTGAAGAAACGAACGCGCTGGCAACAACATTAGACAAAAGACCCCCAAATGAGCCTCATGTGATGTGATATATGTTCAGGTGTTATGTTGAGTTAAATATAATATATACCCTGTTTTCATGATACTCTTTAAAGTGGGTGTATAATGTGCGTGTTAATTCCGATAAGTCGAAATAAACTTTAATTTTAAAATATGTTAAAGTCGAAAAATTTATGCATTCTGCTGATAAGAGAGAAAAGTTTGTTATTTAATTAAATCTGGCTAAGGGGTATCTAACAGTTGAGCACACTTAATTGGAGCATTAATTGTTTCTAATTATAATTATTTTGTGTTTTCGCAATGCAATAAAAAAGCAACTGCGAATTTTGAGTTATGTAGAAAAGCAACAAATTGCTTTGAAAGAGTTGCAAAAACAAAGATAAACACAAGAGGCAAAGAGAGTCGTAAGTCGTATATGAATATATATATATGGATATATATGGATATAAACTGAATAGCAAATAAGTAATGCAGAGGCAGCAGCTCGGGTGCAGTTTGCGTATCAAAGTTGTTGATTTGTGCTTTTTTTTTTATTATTTTGGTTTTTATACTCTTGTGGAGGTTATTATTATGAAGTTAGCAAGTTGAAGGAGATGTCTTCATATATAGATATACATATATATATATATATATATATGTATTTCCATTTATGTTTTTATATCTCATTATGCCATCAAATTTATCAACAGTTGGCAATCTATAGGAAGAATGTGTCCTTTTTTTACACACTTGAGAACTGTCTAATTTTATATCCTTTTGATCTTGAAGTTATCTAAATGTTTGCTAGACATTATATTTCTGAGAATTGGACCACTATTTAGTTGTTTAAGGAATACATGTTTGACATCTATGAAGTGGCTTAGATTAAAGTCGGAACTGACTCTATTTATATTATTAAAATCAGACAACAGTATCACACAGCATCCATAGAAAATATTGCCCGATAGATAAGATCTTGGATGAACTCATTATTTATGTTATGTTTATAAAGCTATTCGTATCAAATTCACAAAGTTTATATATTATTATGCTAATATTATTTGAGTGACAAATCAAGGCACAACTTAATCAGTTAGTTTTCGACTTGCACTGAAATTTAATCTGCATAAGGATTCAGAAAGCAAATTGTTCAAATCGGTCAATAGTCCTTCATAGGAACAATAGTTAACTTTTAATATTCAGGATTAAATTTAGTGTAAAATTGAAATCTGAGCAGTTGGACTCCAGCCTGAAAGTGTATTTATTCTTCGCCAGCTGTCGCCTTATTTTTAATTTTATTTATTTATCTTGCAGTTTTTATATGGCAGTTAACTGCTGTGTTTCCTTGTTGCTCAAAGAACTCTTCGCCTGTGATTTGTTGTTGTTGTTGTTGTTGCTGTTGTTGTTGTTGCTGTTGTTGTTGTTAGTATGCCTGGGCCAACGACAAGCAGGTAAATTAATGAGTTTAATTAGCAACACGCAGCTGAAGCATCCAGCAAACTGCAAAGCTGGCAAATGATATCATTGCGATACTGCTTCTGATTTGCCGATTTGCTTGGCTTTGAGTCTTTGTTTGTTGCCTTACGGAAATTTTCGGTGTTGTGCATTTTTATTGCCACTTTGCTACGTCTCTAAATTGGCGGTGTTTTTGGTTATTTTCTGTTTTTTTTTGTTTTTTGTGTTTTTACTGCCAATGCATGACTGTGAGTACAATTTAATTTGTTGCACTCGCCTGCACAAAATGCATAAACAGTTTCAGTTGCAGTTGCAGTTCCACTTGCAGTTGCAGTTCCACTTGCTGTTGCAGTTCCACTTGCTGTTGCAGTTCCACTTGCTGTTGCAGTTCCACTTGCAGTTGCAGTTCCACTTGCAGTTGCACTTGCAGAATGGCAACTTACCTCGCTGTGCGGCAAAATTGACACGCAAATCTAGTCGTGAAATGATACACTCCCCCGATGTACATATATATTTCCCTGTATTTGCTTAAGGCCGCCAACGAGGCAGAAACGAGGCAGAAACGAGGCAGAAACCAACACTTTTGCATTTTACGAGTTGCTGCTGCTGCAGGCTATTAAATTTGCCGCTGCACAAATTACCACAAATAATAAGCATAGATAAGCATCGACAGACCACATTAATAAAAAATAAATTAAATTAATTATATTTGATTTGCGTGTGGTATACCATAATTAATATCTGTGAGATCGAGTTGTTTGTACAGACGGAAAAACTTTATGAGTTTTACTGCCTGCTACATTTTGCCCAACTTGATTATACATTTTTATGGTTATCTACAACAATCGCACTCAAGTTCAACACTCTTCAACTTTATCTAACTATTTTTTCATCTAGTTTATTTCTACTTTAAAAAAAAAATGTTGCATTGCTGCAACTATAATCCAAGTCAGAGTAATCCATATAAGTCCAGTGAAATCCCTTTGCGTATCTGCAGAAATTTGCGTACGCAGCAACCGTGTTTGAAGGCAGTCGTCAACCGTTTGGGGCAAGTGGCACAGTTCTCGTCTGCTTTTATAGGCTGTGCAACGCGTCGCTTGGAATGGTTTCCAATTTAAAACCCCGAAATTTGAATATGCGCACAAAATGTGCCACGGCTGACACAGCTGGAAGGTGAATGCCGGTTTTTTTTAGGGATGCTTTATGGATAGCTGTCGCTGAACAACCCTTTCGATAAAAAACAGCAAAGTGAGTGTTAAAAAGCAGCTACCCCTTTGAAAATTCCCTTGCCTTTCCATTAGACCAATTTTTTTACCCCTTTACTGTTCCATAAGAGCCTTGCCAGCCTCGAAAACAGGAAATTTACAGTTTAGCACACAGTGTTGCCAGATGGTTGTCAGCGTTGCCAGATACAAATTTGTAATATTTACTGATTTCTACGAGCTAATTCACACAAAAAAAGAGAGAAGAAAATCAAGTTTTCGTTGACCAAGTGAAAAGCTGTTTTTAGGCATTGCCAGCCACAAATTAAAAATGGAAATTCATCACTTTTGTGTTTGTATTCAATCATTAACGCATTTGCCAAATATGCATGTTGCTTGTCCAATTGCCAACAATCTCCGCGGCTGTCAATCAAAATGCAAATGCTACTGTCGCCGTTGCTGCCTCATTAAAAGTCGTCGAGCATTGCCAAGCCTCAGGAATATTTGTATAATTTACATTTGTTGTGTTGTTGTTGTTGCAGCAAAGCTACAACTCAGCATTGCCCACAATTAAACTGAACGTCAACAAATCTGCCTGCCTTCAGATGCGATGTGGTTGGTGACAAAAAAACAAAAGCGTAAATGCCAGAAAACAGCTTGCAACGGTGGGGCAAGTTATTGTATATACATAGTTGCATCGCTTTTCAGCAGCTGCTGCAAAACTTTTTGGCGAGGCTGTTTTTTGTTTTGTCGTTGTTGCAGTTGTTGTTTCAACGGTTTTTACACGATTTGGTCAAAAACATCAAACGGTGACTGAGACTGAGACTGAGACTGAGTGACTGACTGACTGAGTGACTGACAGCTGCCTGTTTGCCTGCAGCCCGAGGCTGCCTGCAACAACAACAACAACAACAATCGAGTGTCAACAGCTTCTGTGTCATTTCGAGTGCAGCTGTAACAATTTATTTTCGTTTGAATAATTTGCCAGCTTTAGTTGCTGCTGCTGTTGTTGTTGTTGTTGTTGTTGTTGTTGCCTTTTGCCTTTGCTTATCAACGTAACAATAATTGATCGAAATCTGCATAATTATATAGAAATCACGAGGTTACTTACTCACATTTTCCACTAATCGCACAGTGTATTTATTTATAAGAAAAAAAAATCACATTTCAAAGTTCAGTTTTTGGAGGTGTCATAAATACTTGCTTAATTCATGTATTTAGTTGGCTAAAGATATTTGGGTCAATAAAATAATTAACTATTTAATTAATTAATATTTAATATTTAATTTTATATTTTAATTGGCATAAAAAGTTGACCGTTAAAGTTTAAAAAGTGATTTTTATTTTTCTGCTATTATTTTGAGTCAAAAATTTTAATGTGACACAAAAAATACTTAAAAAATTGCATATTCAATATTTTAATTGAATTTCGCGCAGTGTATAAGTTTCTTTTTTAATTTTTTAGAATGTCAACTGTTAACTAATTATTATGTTGATTAAGATTTATTTCAGTTTGCCACACAACTTGTGGCAAAAAACGTGCATAATTTAGCATGTTGTGGAATGCCTTTTTGCTTAACTTGCCCCGTTTAAAATAACTCACTGAATCATTCAGTTGAAGCGAAACTAAAGAATAAATATGTGGCAGCTAGTTGGCAATTACCATTCGCCGTTTTTAATGCGAATGCGAATGCCAATACCTTTAAGTCAGGCATTAATTTGTTTTTTTGCGGTCACGTCAATAAAAGCGGCTAAGTCAATAGCCAAGTGAATAAAAGGCCAAGTTGCTCGCTCATCATTTAAATATGCGGCAGACGTCAGAGAGTTGCAAGCAGCAGCGGCAGCAGCAGCTACTGTTTGTTGCAAAAGGGGCAAGACGCTGGTTTTGACAGACGGCGCTGTTGATGGCGGCACTTTTCAAGATGTGCCATGTCCGCCCAGCGTGCACCACGCCCCCCTTTGAGAGTGCATCTCAAAGTGGGCCTCGAGGCGCTCTTGTGCCATATTTTTGCGCTTATTAAGGATTTTTAAATACAGTAATTTCCGCAGAGAGGCCGCAGCAAGCCCCAAGACTGCTAATTTATATATATACATATATATATATATGTATAGTGGGGGCTAATTTTGGATTTGGCTTTTGCGGAATTATGGAAACTCATCGCACTAATTGTCCTTGTCTTGTCGACACGCTCAAAAATCCTTTTAAGCGCCAGCCAAGGCTCCAATTATAATTAATGTCCAGAGTCGCGCTCCTTAATAATAATCAGAAATTGTAATTGTTAATGCACATTTATGGCTCACAATTTATGCAAACAATCGAATCACAAATAAATACATATATATATATATATATATATAAATATATATAGACATATAGACATATCAGCACATATTTGCACGGCTTTGTCATTGAACTGATTGTTTGGGATTGTTATGCATTATACACGCCGGTTAAGCTCAAATCTGAATTGTGAATGTTGTTCGCCATAACATCCAACATTTGGGCATGTCTGCTATTCGATTGGGTTTGAACTTACAGCGCGAAATTAAATATTCAAAATATATTTCAGAATTCTTCAAATAAATTGAGTTGAGTTGAGCTTGACGTGGAAAATATACAAAAAATATCATTTTGAATGCTTTAAGTAATTTATTGTTTTTTTAAGAATACTTAACATAATTTGGACTTTTTTTTATATTTTTAGTATGTATTTTTTAGTATTTAAAATAATATATTTAAATATTTTCAAAAGCGGAGCAAATAAATATTTATTTCTCAAAATTACGAACATAAACTAAATTTTTGAATGTTTTTTTTAAATTGATCAAAAAGTGAACAATCCTTAACTTTGTATGTTTTCTTTAAATAATAAATATATACATATATTATATATATGTATTACAATTCCTAATATCTAAGTTATTTAAGTTAGTGTATAAGTTAGTCGGCTATATGGCTATGGTCAGTTTTGTAATGTCTTGCATTGAATTAAAGTCAAATGCACTTGAGAATTAACATTTGGAATGCGCTAACAACTGGCCAAGTTGGCATTTAATTGAAACTGGCAACATACTTATGCAAATCCCCAGTGCGGACAACGCGCAACCAAATGTGGCAGTTGCAACAGAGGCCTGACAAATTTGCATAGAATGACGAGAGCGAAAAGTGAAGGTCAATGCTTATAAGAGACACAGAGAGAGAGAGAGAGATAGAAAGAGAGAGAGTGAGACACAGAGAGACAGAGAGAGATAGAGAGAGAGAGAGAGAGAGGGTATTTGGCATTTGTATCTAAATGCAAGACAACAATAAATTATGATGAGCATTAAAATAATTTACAAATTAAAGAAGCAGAAATTACATGAAAATGAGTTGGAAATGCGTGTGCAGCAAAAAAGAAGAAGAACAAGAAGTTGATGTAGAAGAAGAAGAAGAAGAAGCGGAGATGCATCCGCCAAAGCCTTTCCAAGAAAGCCAGTTGAAAGACTTGAAGACTGACTGATGTTAATAAGGCGTCTCATAAATTATCAAGCGAAACGTGGGGAATGAGTTTGTAGACAGCTAGCTGTGGCTATAGCTTTAGCTGCCAATGCCAACTTGCAACGTGCAACTGTGCAACTGTGCTGCGTTTTGTTGTCGCTTGTCTTGACATATGCAATGGCGCGCACAAAAAAATTTACATTGCATTTAGACGGATGCGCAACAAGGCAGGCAACAAGCATCAGCATCAACAGCAGCATCTTAATGATAATCAGCCTAATGATAATGATGTTAATGATGTGGCAAGCAGTCGCTGCAACTATTAACGTGACAATTTGTGATTTGTGCCGTGGCTCTCTGCTGGTATTTAGAATTTTCTTTCGCTTCGCATCCTGTTGTCAACTGCAACTTGCCACCATTGCTGCTGTACTGCTGCTTGCCTCTTGCTGCCTCTTGCTGCTTGCTGACGATGACTGCATTTAGATTACGGAATTATTTAAAGTATTTGATTAAATGCAGTGCGCCAGCTGTGCCTAGCGGGGTATTAATTAAATATAAATTATTCACAAGCGAAATCCTAGAAAAATGTTCACAGTCCAATGTGAAAATGTTTCTCTATTTTTTTTCTCTCTCTCTCTTCTAACAAACACTCGCTGTGAATGACAAACTGCACAAAGGCGACATCTGGCGGTCAGACTTGGCGTGCAGCTCTCTATAAAAACGAAGCTGGGGTTGCAAGTGTTCTAAAAACAATTGGAAAAAAAAACCAGCAAATTTCCAAATACTTGTCTGGAATTCTTATGCA
This sequence comes from Drosophila imparisetae, assembly GCA_035042265.1. Taxonomy (NCBI): domain Eukaryota; kingdom Metazoa; phylum Arthropoda; class Insecta; order Diptera; family Drosophilidae; genus Drosophila; species Drosophila imparisetae. Next base: position 106,462 of record JAWNLP010000524.1, on the reverse strand, counting down.
AAATTGTGGGAGGACTGGAAAAGGGTTGAAACGAAAAAGTATTTTTTTAGAAGGGTTGTTGCAGGGGTGCATTTTTTATGGGCATGCTTCAGTGTGTTCGAAACGCTTGACGTGAAAAGTACTTCGAAGGAAGTAGAGAAAATGTTGAACCATATAAATTATATTTTTGATTAAAAAATACCTATTCCAATAAGAATGATATTATAAGGATCAGCATCACTTCTTGGAAAGATTATCTTAAAATAAAATATATAAAAGAAGAAGATTCTATAAGAAGAGTGCTCAAAGCATCATCACTTCTTGGAAATGTTATTTTTGACTCTCTGTGGCCAAGGAGATCATCATTTAATGGGAATTCCATCAACTTATAAGGAAAGATCGTTAAGATCAAGTTTGCTTAATTAATATTTCCCAGTCTACATATTTTAATAAACATATTTATTTATTTAATTCAATGCAGAAGCGAAGATGATCATTGGACTGGATATTTCAAATATGGCTGGCGATTTTATCATAACTTTGGCTTACAATGTGGAACTGAAGAGCTTCAATTGATTGTCTGGTATCGTATCTGGCTTAAATCATTTAAACGTATATTAATTTTTATACATATTTAGATTTGGCTAAAACAAACACGGAAATTTTGAGATGAGAGACGTGAGTATAGAAATGATACCAACTGAATTTGAGGACTTAAGTGGAGCAGTAAATAATGCACAAAATGTAAAAGCAATACTAAGGATGTAATTGCTGGAGAGGTAAAAGCCTTAGACAGAATGGATCCATAGTTAAATGTCTCAGAAACTCCTTTCAAACTACTTTACTTTCTAATCTATTAAATTCCAGCAGCTCCCCAAGTCAGTTATTTTTTTTTAAATATAACATTTGTTTCATCATAACGATACTATTAACGCCCAGCTGTCCAGAGGTCGCTGGTGTGGAGGCGCTTCAAGCGTCTACGGGTTGTATTCGAGCCTAGTGAGCAAGTCAATGGGTTGACATGGTTATGCAACCGGTCATTGTAACGACTGAATGGCGGTTTATTTGGCTAATGACTGTCGGTACACAGAAGTCGTTGTGCAGCGTCATATTGCTTACATAGGGTGGAGCACCAGAGATGTGTCTTAGGACTTTGTTCTGCAGAACTTGAGTGTGGTTAACCCAAGATTTTGGTGCTTTCCGAACGAGAGCGTAGATTATGGCGGAGTTCGCTGGTCTGCCTGGCAAGAGAAGGCGAGCACCAGGAAACGGCAGCTGCTGTGTCAGGCGGGTCGCCGGGAGTAGCGGGGGAGTAGCACACACACTCTACCAGAGCGTCGATAGTTTCAAATCGCGAGAGAGAGTAACGCGTAACACTGACACACGCACATATGCTGATGCTCTGCAGCAAGCAGCAAGCGGACCGAGCTGCGCGCGTCATTCGTGACTGCCCTAGAGAGCGATCAGCAGGTCGCTAACGGAAAGTGAATGGGGTGCGATAAGAGAATTTTAGCTTGACGTGAACTCCCAAAGGTACCGTTATTGTTTTGAATGCCATGGAATTTGGCATAAGTTCATATATTATAATTAATGTTGCCACTAACTGGAGTGGTCTTGCCCATTAGAAATGCAAACAAAAATGTCACAGTCACCAAAATACGCGTTGACGCACGACGAAACCAAAATGATAACCGATTAATAAATATTTAACATTACAATTAATTAATTGTGTGTTTTTCTGTTTAAGCTAATTTCCATTTTTCTCCATTCAACAAGTAAGTCAGTCTCGCTTTCCCAGAATAAACTCCCAAAAGTTTATACCTTTTTATTTAAATTTTAATTTTGTTGTTCGATATAATTTGAAAACTTAATGTTTAATTATTTTTCATATTTTTCATTGCTGAATTCAAATGAATTCCGTATCTTCAAACTAAATTTTATTTAAGAAAGAGTATAGAAATAATTTTTGCAGATTAAACATTCATTCGTATAGCGTATGCTGATAATAATTTAAGAAACGCGCAAATAGCAACAATAGTGTTTTTCAGCACTGTGAACAATTATCGAGTCGAATCAATGATTTACTATACTCCTGGGAATCATATTGCTGATCAACATTATGCGGGTGAATTTGACATTCCTTATTTCTTTGCTTTTAAATCGGTCGCATTTGCTTGATCCACAAATGTCGATCACATTCGAGTTTCAAGTGTGCTCCGCTGCGGTTGATTTTAAATCGAACAAAACAAAATGAAATGGAATTGCTTTCTTGATTATAAGCTGAGTAAAGTTGATGAATTTAATTATTTGGGGCACTACTTAAATTATTACTATTACAGTTTATTGGATATCTATCTTCGCGTTGGTGATGACCTTGTTGGTTTATATATTTGTGCTGAGAGTTCGGCATATTCACGACAAATGCTATTTGTGCTACTTGATTTGCATGTTGATCAATTTTTTGGTAACATGCCCAATTATGTTACAAATTATGTTACAAATTATGTCATTTGGTATCAGCAGTTATCTTGTGTGTGGGTTTCAAAACGATCTGGAAATATTTGAAGAGGTATCTCAATTGTTTTTTGCAGCCTCTGTTGTCTTCTTTTTCGTCAATTGCATTTATCTCTGGATGGCTGTATTGGCATTTGATTTATGGAAAAATGTGGTTCTTCACAAGTATGAGTCCGCTCCAAGTAGTAATAAAGGACAGTTTCGGACTTACAATCTTTATGTTTGGGGCTCTGCCTTTGTGATTCTATTGATCACGTGTGCGGCATGTTATCTGCTCATCTATTACGAAGTGAAATGTGAGTTGACTACACATTGAAATTAAAGATTATACTTATAAATATATTACTCAGTGGAAGTTTGGCATATTGGCATAATTCTTTATTTGCCTTCATTATTGATGCTGGCTTGTAATTCAATATTGGTCATCATAACTGCCAAGCATATTTACCAGGAGAATAAGAAAAATCGCCAACAGCTTCAGCACTTTGGGCAACAGAATGTGAAGAACAACATAAGGTACCATTTTAATTGGATTCTTAAACATTTTAACTATTTCTCAACATTTATTATCAGATTTCGAATTTACGTGCGACTTTTCATAGTTGAAATAATGGAGTGGCTACGCAACATATTTGCAATTTTACATTATCTTCCCGACGGTGCTCATGACTTTATGTGTGAGATGCGCTTCATGATACTGATGATATGCGTTCTCACATTTCTTATAACTATCACTCGAGCTGATGTTATTAAATTACTGAAAAACTGGCGACAACTATATTAATCTTGGAATAAATGTTGACATATTTATAATTAAATTTGAGCAACGATAACAATAACATAAAAACTAAAAGCAGAAATTAAAAAAATAAATATATTAATAAATATATGAATGTGGTTAACCCAAGATTTTGCCAGCAGCTTGTTGCTCAAGCTGAGTTTGCTGGATGGCTTCAGCAACCAGTTGAGTTTCGCCCTTTTGGATCTACACGCTGCTGCCGTGATCTGTCCAGATACATACCCAGGTAGCGAACATGGTTCTCCTGAGGTATGATCGTGCTGTTGAGTCGGACGGTTGGACAGTTACCACTGCTGATCGCAAACGTACAGTGCTGAGATTTGTTCCCAGGTACTAAAACCACACAAGAACCTTTGCGTAACCGCTGCTGCTCTCCAAGCAGTGGAGGAGTTAGCAAGGAACACAGTGTCATCTGCGTATGTGGCATCGTATTTCTGGCTACCGGAATCGGCAAGTCCGCGGTGTACAACAATGTGTACAAGTCAGCTCCTAAATATTTTTTAACTGTGTATTCTGGGTATATTTATATTTATTTATTTTTGTTGTAAATTTTGCTTTTAATTTTTATGGAGTTGCTGTTACTGTTATCGTTGCTCAAATTTAATTATAAATATGTCAACATTTATTCCAAGATTAATAGTTGTGGCCAGTTTCTCAGTAATTTAATAACATCAGCGCGAGAGATAGTTACAAGAAATATGAGAACGCATTGTACAGGTCCTATGAAGCAGATAATCCCAATCACATAGTCTGGAGTATCGCCGGGAAGAAAATATGAAAATTCAAATATCTTGGATAGCCCCTCCGTTATTTCAATTATGAAAAGTCGCACGTAAATTCGAAATCTGATAATGAATGTTGAGAAATAATAAAAATGTTTAAGAATCCAATTAATATGGTACCTTATATTGTTCTTTAGATTCTGTTGCCCGAAGTGCTGAAGCAGTTGGCGATTTTTCTTATTCTCCTGGTAAATATGCTTGGCAGTTATGATGACCAATATTAAGCTACAAGCCAGTATCAATGAAGAAGGCACAGAATAAAATATGATCAAAGACCAATCATCCACTGAGTAATATATTTATAAGTATAATCTTTAATTTCAATGTGTAGTCAACTCACATTCCATGTGAAAATATTTGTTCAGATAATCTGCCGGAATCTTGATCAATAGGAGCACAAAGTTAGAGCCATAAACATAGAGACTGTAAGTCCGAAACTGTCCTTTATTACTACGTGGAGCGGACTCATAATTGTGAAGAACCACTTTTTTCCATAAGTCAAATGCCATTACTGCCATCCAGAAATAAATGGAATTGCCTGAAAAGTAGCAAATATATGCTGCGAAAATCAATTGAGATACCTCTTCAAATATTTCCAGATCGTTTTGAAACCCACACACAAGATAACTGCTGATACCAAATGGCATCATTTCTGACATCGGTGCGATTGCTGACCAAATATTGATCAACATGCAAATCAAGTAGCACAAATAGCATTTGTCGTGAATATGCCGAACTCTCAGCACAAATATATAAACCAACATGGTCATCACCAACACGAAGATAGATATCCAATCAACTGTAATAGTAATAATTTAAGTAGTGCCCCAAATAATTAAATTCATCAATTTTACAATAGGACGGGTTACCATCGAAAAAGCACATCAATTCCAACAGCGTTATGTTTTGTTCCCGAGATTCCAACTTCTCTGGCTGTATGCAATAATACCGATTTGAATTGTATTCATCATCTTCGTCATCAGAGCGATACAAAGTTCCATTCTAGTTAAATTGCGAAATTTGTAAGTGACTTCCAAATCCATAATCTATGTATCTAAATAATCACCTCAAATACATTCCAGCTATCATCTTTTATATGGAACACGAATTGGTTTGATATATTACTTTCCATGCGTATTGCTTGCCCCACAACAAGCTGATCCCGAAGATTCGCCTCGATTTGAGTACCATTGGCCAGTGTGATATTTACTTTGGGATTGCCCAGTTCTGTGGCACACTTGCCCTCATCATCCAAATCGAGTTGATGGCGATCACAACAGTATCGAATGCAGGGGTTCAATTTACACACACATCCTCGTGAGTGTTCCGGGACTGGGGTAGGTGTGCCTTCTTTAAAGATCTTGTAGCCATAGTTGCCAGTGTGCTCTGGAGGTATCAAAACCCCTTCGAATTCGTAAGATCCATTTGGATGTCGTTTGCGGTATGTCAAGTTCACCGTATCAAAATAATCACAATCGGGTATTCCACGCGATTCAAATGGAAAGCAGACACAACTCAATATTAAAATAATTATGTTTAGCTCGTTTTTAAGCATTATAAGTTCGATTTAAAAGCAACCGCAGCGGAGCACACTTGAAACTCGAATGAGATCGACATTTGTGGATCAAGCAAATGCGACCGATTCAAAAGCAGAGAAATAAGGAATATCAAATTCACCCGCATAATGTTGGTCAGCAATATTATTCCCTGGAGTATGGTAAATAATTTATTCGACTCGATAATGCTGAAACACACAAATGTTTTGAATTATGCATTTCTTAAATTATTATCAGCATACGCTATACGAATGAATGTTTAATCTGCAAAAATTATTTCTATACTCTTTCTTTAATATAATTTAGTTTGAAGATACAGAACTCATTTAAATTCAGCAGTGAAAAATATGAAAAATAATTCAAGGGAAATTTTACATTCTTTATTAGTGAATTTCGATGCTGCATTTTAGCATGAATTTCGAGAAATGAGTTTTCAACTTCAAATGTACACAAGTCAACAAAGATTTCGATTTGTGGCACATCTCAGTTATGCTTTGCCACGAAAACACAACAAAAGTACAAACCGCATCCAAATCCAAACCCAATCCCAATTTGGGGCTAATAAGTGCGCATTGTTGGAACACGCGCTTAAGAGACCAATTTAAATATTATGTTAACGCCTTCAGCCACAAGTTTGTATGGGGCCAAAATAAGCTTGGCCACGCTTCGATCCACAAAAAAAAAAAACTGTCCCAGCTGATTTGAAAGCTTAGCGAGTTTGAATAGAAAACTGTGAACCGATATGTTTGATTTTTGGCATATCATTTCCGTTTGTCCGAATCGAAGACAGCTGAAGACAACTGAACCGAGCCGAACTGAACTAAACCGAACTGAGCTGAAGGCGACTTGACAAATTAGACAAATAGAAAACATGTCAAAGAACTGAGCTGCATGCTCAATTAAGCCGCTTGACAGCCCCAACAGCAACAAACAATAACAAACAGCAACAACAACAACAACATCGATAAGCGAGCAGCAGCCAAGATCAGTTGAGAGGCTTGTGGTAGAGTGATGAACTACAAAATACCTCGTCTTTTTGTTGTTTATAATACATAATGAATAACAAGCTAGAATGCGCTAGACAAGAGAGCTCTGCTAGCTAGCGTAGTTATCGATAAAAAGATATAAACTTGATTTGAGTATAGCTAACGAGAATATATATTCCAAGTTTTAAGTCTCTATTTTTGATAGTCTCTGAGATCGGCTCGTGAATGTACAAGCATTGACAAAATCGACTCTGCTTTTGATGCTGATCAAGAACATATTATTTATGAGCCCAAAGATGCTTCGTTCTTGATGACTAGGGCATATAGAGCAGTATCTATATAGTGTTATAAGCATATTCCACTAAAATCCAGCCCAACCCAACTTATTCCTTTTTCCAACCGCAACAATTCTTTGATAACTCAAAATAAGTTTAAATATCTTCGCAGCCTCCTCAAGCAATTCTTGTTCCTCTTCACAATTTGAACTCATCGACAAGCTACCCCACTGCAAGTGCATGGTATGTACGTGGTATAGGCGATTGCCTAAAGACAGCGCCGAAACAATGAATGCCACGTCATGTTGTTGTCGGCTGCGTAAGACCAGAGGTTCGTGCCCCAAGCACGACGCTAATTAGAATAAAGCCGACCTGACTCCAACTCCGACTCCGACTCCAAGTACAATGGTACCATGTGCACTGCCTAAGTCCAACTAACGTATGAAAAGTGTTTGCTCATGGCTTAGGCGCAATTAACAATTAACAGCAGACTCGAAAAAAAATACAAAATAAAAAATACAAAAAACGACAACGAAACATTTAAATACGTTTAATTTCACAGCTAGCGCGATATTGATCGCTGAGATCGCTGAAAGAGCCGAGATCAGACAATGGAAATGGTCGAGTCATGCGGCGATCGATTGTGAAAGGTCTTCTTCTTCTTCTTCTTCTTTCTACTTTGGGTGGATGCTACTGTTTGTTGCGCGCATTATTACAGTGTTTGCCCCCAATAGAATTCAAACACCTCGTCGCCAGACAATCGACTCTCTGCCAGTCTGTCGGAGTGTCTCTCCGTCTGTCTGTCTTCGTCTGGGGCTGGTAATCAAAATCCTTTTATAGCATTTACATAGCAGCACATACAAACTGAGCAATGCCTTCTGCTGCTCCTCCCCCCCTCCCCACCTGCTTCTCCTTCTCCTCTGACTTCGACTCGGGGGCCAGTCTTGTGGGGGTTGGGGAGTGGGGGGTATCCAACTGGTGACAGCCAACAAACACTGATCGTGGGAAAATGATCGATTTCATTGCTCTGGCGTTTTGGGAGAGTTGCAAGTCGCAACGTCGCAAGTTGTAAGTTGCAGTTGCCGTTGAATCGCATCGCATCGCATAGTGTCTGATCGTATCTATCTTATGGTCTCGTATCGTATGCTATTGCATCGGCTCAACATGACATCGTACAAGCCAGACGGACGGACGGACGGACGGACGGACGGACGGACGGACAGACAAACTGACCGACAGCAAAACGCATTTGAAACGTGTTCATAAAGCAATTTTCGACTTTTTTTCTAGTTGTTATAACATAAATTGTCGTTAGTATTTAGCTTGGCTTTGTTTGTTTCCATTTTTTTTATTTTTTTTTTGTTCAGGTTTGTTTTTTATTGCCTCTTTTTTTTTATTTGCACGTCGCAACGTTTACGAACAACATCTGACAGATTGTTACCAATTTGAGCTGGGGGCCAGCTTTGAATATTGATGTGCAGTGGATATTAGCCATGATTATTATTTTGCTTAAGTGTTCACTTTGCATTTAGCTTGACTTTGCTTACTCAATATTTTATTATTTGCATAAAGTTAAATTTTAGAATTTTAAATGGAAATTTCGCTGTGAGCACTTTATGGTATTTTACAACACTTTTAGTGGAGTATACATATATATAGTTGATTACTTCTTTAACACTTATCCGCCATCAATTTGTTCAGTCTCAAGAACAGCATCGGTTTAGCATAGTCTGTTTATCCGTCTATATGAACACGCCCATCTCAGACAAGACCTTAAGGCTTCAGATTTGAAATATAAATGCTCAACTATTAAAAGCAGATCAAGCTTACTGAATTTTTGCAAATATCGATAATAATCGATTTCCGATACCAATAAAATAAGCAATTGTAAAGATGTAGCCTTCCAATTAGTATATACCCAGACATATTATTGATCAACTTTACAAATTTCATTGAGCTAACATTTTCTACTCGAGCTCTCTCGACTAGCGCATTCTGACTTATTTTCAAAAATTTTCACTAATCATTAATTCACAGATCTAGCGATATACATATATATAAATCTCATAACGAATACAATCGTAGTCTCGATAATAAGCAATGCTAGCTTCTCCATAGCTGCTTTTCACACATGCCTTATACAGTTGCCGTCCGATTTCACCTTGTAATGGTATTTATTATTTTTGTATCATTGCATTATAAATTATTTACTTTTAATTGCAATCGCAAGATTCGTTTGCATTTTGTGTGTTGTGTTAATTTATTGCTTAATGTTTTAATTAGGTTTTTATTTTCCATCTTGAAAAGTGACACAGACTTTTGTCTTTATTGGCCGAAGCAATCAATTATGATATATACGATTTTTTTCACTCGTCTAACTGATGCCAAAAACGGATTAAATGGATTAACGTGCGACGCCTTCAAGGAGCTAAAGAAAAACGATGAAAAAACGAAAGACTCAAGCAAAAAACTTGAATTGACGTACCGACCAGACTTGACGAGTTGTCTGCGTGTGCGTGTGTGTGTGCGAGTGTGTGTGTGCGAGTGTGTTAAAATTATTATGCAGCTGCAATTACTCGCCAATTGTCGTCGCAGAACTTGAGAGAAAAAGTTGCCGCCCGTTCGAGGCGATCGTCTAAAAACGGCGTTAATCCAGCAAGCGGGAATCAAAACTGTCTCTTGTCCCCAGTCAAACGGTTCTCGGCCTGGTCGGCCTGCTGGTTATGACCAAATGTAGCTGTTGGCTAACTGATTACTTTTTATTATAATTGTGCGTTTATTGGCGTGCCTTCTCCCCCTCCCCTTTCTATCCCCCTCTTATTGCAGGTGAGTGCATAACATTTCATCAGCCCTATCGCTGTGTTTTGTATCTCAATAAAATGTTGCAGTTAAATGAAATCGTTGCCAGCATTAATCGTTGCCGCCAAAAACATTGTGCTAATGACGACGACACCTTGGCGACTGTTCCCGCCCCCCCCTTCTCACCCTCTGGTTGTGGCAACGTAACGCAACTCAAGCATCCCACTAATTTTGCCATATAAGTGCAACCAGCTGAGGCTGCAACAACCCGCAGCAGCAGTCTCCGATTTTTGTCGCTAACTTGGCGCTTGTCGTCGACTGTTGTACAACATTTTTGCTTTTGCCCGGCAATACGACGAGACATGAATTTTGGCCATTTCTATGACCATTTAGCATTCAAAGACTTTTCGCCGACTAAATAATGCATACCTAATTCATATATCATGTTGCTAAGTGTGCTTATAAGCTGTGTGCTAATAGATTTGTCAATTGCAGAAATTATATAATCAAAAAGAAACTGAAATAAAACCCATTTATGATGTGTGGTGTGTGTGATACTATGTTTCATCTTTCGCAGTAGAAATAACAGTCAGATATCGGTAGAAAATAGCGTCAGCTATGTCCGAAAATATTAGTTCAAAATCTGATTCGGGGGATTCACCCAACGGACCAGGCCTAAAGTCGAACCTAAACAATACATCAATAGATCAATATCTCCACAAGCGCATCTAACTGAGTAAGCTGACCTTAACTGAACCATCCAAAAGTGAATATTCCACAAAACATAACTTATAAACGAGATTGACAAAAAAGAAAGTTATCAAATTGTAATAACAGTATTATGTAGATAGTGATAAAGAGGAAAAACTGATAACTTGACAAAGAAAATAGTAATTATAGTAAGAAAAAGAAATCAGTTTCAGTTTGTTAACTGTAATTCTAATATTATTAAGTGCAGACAAATTAAATCTGCTGTGTGTCAATAATGAACTCAGATCAGATCGATTGGTAATCATCACTCCCGAGTAATTATATAGTCAGAGGTTAAATATTTTCCCCCCTTAGTTGAGACGGTTTAAATGGCCCCACAATTATTTCATTAAGTGCACTGCAATTACGGGCAGTAAACTATTTATTTATTGAGTGCATCTATAACTTTGCTCCCATCGCAACAGCTGATATCAAATTAATAAAAGGCCACTGGCGCCAGCAAACAATGCAGCAGTAAATAGAAACTCTTGAGAAATCTATCGAAAGTAATTAGTTATCGAGATGCATATCGAAAATGGTGTTTGGAAATGCCTTTCAAACACGCTCGTCAGACCGTTTAAGTTTAGCGGGCGGGGTAGGAGGAAAACGAGGAGAATCGAAACTATCTCAACAAACCGATCAGTTTTTGTTGGTTTTTTTGTTATGGTTGAGAAACACTTGAAATGCAAGTGGAAATCGTTTGGATCGTTAGTTGGCTTTGGGGCGGAGTTATGCTAATTGAATCGAGTCGAATCGCCTCGAATCGAGTTGAGTTGAGTTGAGCTGAGCTGAGTTGAGTCAAGTTTGGCTTGTCTTGCTACTCGCGTATTCGCCGGTTCCCACAACAAATCACAGAGCAGCAAACTTTTGTTCTTTTTTTTTGATTTATGTGTTTTGAGTGATTAAAGACTATGCTAAAATCTTAGACAGTTTACGGTAAATGTTTGCTTAAAAAACAATAATACAACTTGGTACAAGCAAAATGAATGGCAACAAATCATAATGAGAATGCATATTAATATTATCATTAAAATCAAGCCATGTTTTCGCCAGGCGCACGCCAAACCCTCATTTGTAATGGTCTAGAGGAAGCCGTACCTCGACACCCTCGCCGATTCAGCCAAGGACTAATTACATGGCGTCGGTTTTGTTTTATTATGTAACAGACTGCGAGAAACACCACCGAACACATAATGATTATAAATTCCGAAGCAACATTAAAAGTCGAGTCAAAAAAGGCATGTTTTACCATATGCCTCTTTGTCTGATCTCAGAGACTATAAAATATAGCATAATTTCATTCTGGTTAATAATTGATTCTCGATATCAAACGCTTATAGATATTAACCGACTATCCATGGCTCTAGAATATCGATAATAATAGATTATGATCAATAATCGATCATCGATAATAACATATTCAGAATAATAATATACTATTCTCGAAAACAAGCGACTATTAATAATAACCTATTATCGACAAAAATGATTATCGATAACAACTGAGTATCAATTGTAACCCATAATCATAATTAATTTATTCAACAATCGATTACTGATTATGAACATATACCCATTAATAATTTCTTAACGATAACAAATGATAATCGATAACAGCCTTTTCTCTGTCTATAAATTATCGATTATAATCAACGCTATATATTAATTGATTAATGATCGTACATAAATGTTGAGATACATTGGCATAAATTCAAATTGAATAACTCTACAAATGACAATCTCGATCTGAACATGTTAATATATGATATAACTTTCAATTATTAGGGTATTTATAATTCTATACAACTTGCTGAGTGTGGCTACAATGAAAATTACTTAACTCTTTTTTCTGCTTTCTGTTTTTCAGCTCGTTGCCTGATCTGAGCTCTCGCATAATATTGCAATTTGACAACTGTTGCTCATTAAATGTGGCAAATCCCCTTTGTGTGCGCAGGTTGCCACTTGAAATTCAATTAAAATGCAAAATGATGTGGCATGTGAACCTGGGCCAAGGTGCGTCGAAGATTAATTTCAGTTGGAAAATGCGCTTACAAAGTGTAAAGTGCAAAGTGACTCTGCGAATGCCGGAATGATACAAGTATAAAAAAGTGTTGAGTGCAATATAAAATGCGAAATATGTTTACAAATGACTCAACTGAGTTTGTTCTAGTTCTAAATATGAATGCTGCATTTATCCACAACTTTTTTTATTTGTTTTTTATTACTAATGACACGAAAGACTCCATGTTGGTAACTACACTTGTGATTCAATGTAAAAAGCTGCTTTTTACTTTAGTTGGGTCATAATGTTTATAATAAATTGAAAGCATCAAATTAATGGTTATATATCATGGTAACTTTCTCTCTCTCTCTCTCTCTTTCACTCGAAATATATGTACAAACTAGAAATAAATAAAATAGATAAGACTCTCTTGTCTTAAGCAGGCTTACGCAGTTGGCTGGTCAGCAAATCCGCTTAAAAAATGAAAGATTTCCATTTAAACTTAGTTATTTGAAAGAATCAGAGAAACTCAGTTAAACAATAAGATTGCAATAGTTATAACTAATAAATAAACATGAATGCAAAAGCTGAAATAAAGTGGCCAATTGAAATTCTTGAGAATTTGCGATGGCATTTAAATTGCCAACATCAAGTTGGTTAGTTTATGTTCAGTAAAACTACCATTGATATTGGCCATAAATTAAATTCTGAATATGCATGCAGGCTTTTCATTCTTTTCTTTTGTCTCTGCCAGAGCTTCATCTCTCTCTCTCTCTCTCTCTCTGTTTCTATCTCTCGCACTATGTTCATGCTGCAGTGCGTCTTGGCCAAGCAGAACGGCCGCCTATGATGAACTCTATTATAAATCATGGCCATAAAGCAAACAGCTGAGCAAACCACGACAACCTAGCGGTAATCGAGCACACCCCCCTCAGCACCCATTTCATCCCCTCGCTGCCGGAAGCATAACTCCCTAAGTCGTAGCTAAATATTACTTTGATTGGCAACGATGAGTCAGTAATGTGCAATTTTATGCTAGACGAGTGCCAGCCATGGAATGACTATCTTTTAAAACGACAGATTCTGAAAACTACACCAGGTGATTAAAGGCTATGCAACAAGAATACGAAATATAATGCTAGCTGCCTCATGTGGGAGAAGTGGCAGAATGGAGACCCTATTGCAACTGATCTGAGACATCTGATAAACCATTTGGTTTCTGTGGCAATTATCATCAAACAAATGCACGTGATCGTTATCCATGGAAAGAATAGGCATAAATTACTCAACGCTCTCGTAAATAAAAATAAATAATAATAAATAATAAATAAATAAATATAAATAAAATAAATCCGAACTACACAGGATTGGGCAGTGTAGACTTAGAAGTCATCTAACTAAATTGGGCATAGTCTGTGGCAGAATGGGCAGATTTGGTGACAATGACGACATCATAGGACATCCACAACTGAGAGACGAAGAGACATCTGTGGCAAGCCAGCTGGGCAGAGAAAAATGAGCTCAGACTAAGAGACAAATGTCTCTGAGGCAGCTATAATCAAAAACGATCCCAGCGATTAATATACAAATGGAAGAACAGACTTGGAACTCAGAGTCAAAGAAGTTAGCTAATAAAACTGGCTATAATCAGCAGCTCAATTATTGAGATAATGAGAAGGAATCCTCAAAGTAGAGTTGAGTATCCCAGGGCAACATCTATATCAACTAGAAATCAAGCCTAAAAATATGGATCTTGCATTCCTTCAAGAATTAGGATTGATGAAAGAGCTGTGGGCTCAGAGGGAGGACAGAGTAGATCTAAGAAATCGCAGAGCATGAAGACCACCAATTAGATTTCAAAATTATTTGTATTTAGAAATATTTTGAGAGCAATAAAATAAATAATAATAATAACAAATTACTTTTAAGTCTGCTTTAAAGTTAGACAAACTTACAAGCTGATCAGATTGATCAGTCGGCATAAGCGCTTTAGTCTTCATTTTCTAAATAGCGAAAATATGCGAAATGTTGGCTAGACAAATATTTAACTCAAAGCGCCGCCTCATCATAACTTGGGTCAAACAAATAATGCCACTGAAAAATGTTGGCTTATCTTAATTATTAAAGAATCTACAGCCGCGGGTTAAAGCCACAGTCAACTCGAAATGCCAAAAGCAGCAAAAAGGCAGCAGCAAAAAGGCAACAACAAAAAGCAAAAGCGTCTTGCCAACATTTGAATGGCCAAGTTGAGTAATTTGTGGAATTTTTTTCAGTCCGAACGTCGGCGCATTCAAATTGAATTTGCGACGTTGGCGATCGTTGCCAAGTTGCAAAGTTGCAAGGTTGGACGCCGGCTGATTACAAAGGCTGCAAAATAAAATACCGCGCGCGCAAAAAAAAAAAAATGCAAACGACAGGCTAATAAGACCAATTGGACAGTTTGGTATGCCGCCGATTGCTGCATATGGTAAACAATTGTTGGGCCGCATTATTATGCACGCAACAAAAGCTGCAACCAACGGTTGCAACAACAGCGGGGGCCCAAACAGTTGACAGCTTCCTTAAGCAAAAGATTCACTCAGATTCGCTGAGCCACTTAATTGCTGCCGGAATTGTGTCAGCGGATAAAATCAAAAGCCACACAGATCGTGGCCACAGATACAGATACAGATACAGATACAGATACAGATATAGATACAGATACTCCCAAAAAGATACAGAGACAGACAGTGAGATACAGATACAGCAGCAGCTGTGCAGGCATTGTTTTGGAACAATTCGGAATGCCTTCGGAGCTGACATTGTTTTGCTCGATTAATTGTTGATTAATTTTTGTGTGTCAGCAACAGCAGCAACAACAACAACAACAGTCAACATGTGGTGGCACAGTTTAAACAGCATAGGAACAAGTTCAAGGACAAATGCCAATACCTGAGTGATTATAACCATATATGGCACAGATGAGTCTGCTATAAATATGGGAAAAGGATTTTAAGTATAAATAAACTAAAAATAAATTTCATAAGTGATCTTGGGACAATATGAAAAATTATAAAAAAAATGTTCATCAAATCAAAATATAATTAACAAATGTTTGTTTTGCTTTGCAAGCACAAATGTTGATAGATGAGTGAATATAACCGGAGATGGGTCTGTCATATATGAAAGCAAAGTATTTTAAGTATTTTTAAAAGTATATAAGGCAAGTTAATATTTTGTAAATAATTAAAGATATATTTTGTAGGTGAACAAAATATTCTTCATTTCAAAATACATTTTACAAATGTTTGTTTTGACAACTGACTTTTGCCTTAAGCAGTTCTCTGTGCATATTGCTAAAAATATATTTCATAGCTGATCCTAAGACAATATAAAATTAAAAATAAAATATGCTTAATATCAAAAAATATTTTACAGATGTTTGCCTTGACAACTGAGTTTGAATTATTACCTTAAGCGGCAAGTAACTCCTTTTCAGACTTTGAATGTATAGATAACGAACAAAATATAAACAATTAAATATAAAATTTGTTTTTAAAATCCATTTGAAAATATGTTTTCTTATTAATGGACATTTTGGAAATTTTTGAATTTTTTTTAATGCAATTTTTGTTTTATTAATAATAATAATTATAATAATAATCTTAAAAATAATCTTTGAAGCTATTTCAGGAAGAGCTGTGCAAGTTTTATTAATCAAATTGAAAATTAAATAAATACAAATAATATTCGTTTGTTTTCAGGTATATACACAGATAAATATAAGTGCAATTGAATAAATATTCAAATATTCAAAGTTAAGAAACCAATTGTGCTCGCAACAAATTCAAATACGAAATGAACATGTGCCAATGGTAGGCGAGCTGAAAACCCGTTTACAGTTAACACAAATCCAATTGGATAAACCCGTGAAATATGTGAACAAAAGTGACACTCAATGTTGTTGTTGTTGTTGGTATGTGCAGGCGTAGATAATTTATCTACGTACGCAAAGAGGGGGCAGATAATAATAAGCGAGCAAAGGCTAGAAGAGCACAGCAGCATGCTAAGCGGCTGCTCCACCTCCAATTGGATTAAACACACACACGCACACACACACACATGCACAGCGATAATCACAGAATTTAAATACAAAAACGAAACGAAAAGCTGAACTGAGTGCGAGTGAGCGAGATGGCTAACAGGTGATTTGAATAATGCGCTAGTGTGTGTAAGCTTTGCAAAGCTCAAGCGGAGCGGGTGGCGTCTGTCTCGCTCGCTCACGTGAGCAGCTGCTACGCACACATGTGCAGCTTTTGTGGAACCTAAGAGAGCGCTCGCTCGCAAGAGAGTGATCGCGATTTGCGGTGGTGTACGTGAGAGCGAAGTTTTGGCAAAGAGAGCCACGCTTATCTCTCTCTCTCTCTCTTGCGAACAGGTTGCAATTGCCGCTGCTGTGTTGCATTTGCCGCCGTTTGTGCGCGCGCGCAAAAAAACAACAAAAAACTTGTTGCTTGTTTTTTTTTTTTGCGAAGCAGTGGCAAGTTGGGCAGTTAGCCAGTGAGGCATTCAGTTAGCTTGCTGCGCTTTTGATCTGCGCATCTTGAAGACACTCGCAGCGAAGCCAAGTCCACGTTTCAGTTGAGTTTCAGTTGCCTTGTTACTCAAAACGCGAACGCGCTTTCAATTTTTCTCATATATTTTTTATCGCGACTCGCCATCTCGGCCAGCGTTGGCTGCAACACGCCTGCCGCCCCCCGCACACACCGCCCCCGTAAAGAACCCTTCGTCGCTTTGTTGAGGTAGCTTCAAATTGAGCTGCAGTTTCAGGCTTCAGTTTCAGTTTCAGTTTTGCGCTGCGCTGTGTATTTTTTTGTTGCCCTTTTTTCACGACGGCTTTTTTCGAGTAACGCGTATAAAAAAAACTTAAATTTAAATGCAAATCTGCTTAAAAATGAAACTGCAAAAGTTGGCCAACAATTATTAAGTGTTTCAATTGAAAAAGTGCGCTTAAGAATAGCTGCAAAATAATTAAATGTTTACTTTTGTGTAAATCACTTTTTCTGCGCCAAGGAATTTATTTTGCTAAAGGTAAACGCAAATGCAAATAAATATTAAATATGCATAAATGTTAAACAATATAGAAACTAATTCATAAACTTTAAGCTGTATTCTGTACATAAATAAATAATAAGGAAATACATAAGTAAATAAAATATAAAGCATTTCCATAAGATTACCTTTTGTGGGGTAGTCTCAAAGTTTTCCAACAGCGTCAATTGCAGTTTGATGTGCTAGAAAGATAAGCATTTGATTTCCAGTGATAAGCTATTTTTTCTAATAGATTAAAGAACGAGTAAGAAGGTGTTAGTCGAGAGAGCTCGACAAGCAGATACCCTGAAATCATCTTTAAACTGATGGCTTTTCAATATGTAGGTTTTGAAGTGCTTAACCCTCAGAGTCTCTGAGATTGAGTATAGAGACGAACTGATGGACTTAGCCAAATCGACTTGACAGTTGATCTAGATCAAGAATACATATATTTTATGGGAATGGAGATGCTTCCTTCTGCTTTTTACATACCTTTGCACATGTATTATGTTTAGTATTTATATTTTGTATTCTTTTCCATTTTTCAGTTCAGAAACTCTTTTGATATCTTGCTAACTTCTTCAATTATTTATTCAATTATTTATTTCCTTACTTTTCTGTCTTATAAAGACTGTTTTACTGTTTCTAGCGATTGAAATCTTTTTAAGTATCATTATCTGATTTCTAGCACAAATTTTCTAAGCTAAAATAATGCTTAAGGTGCAAGATTTAATATTTTAAGTATTCTTTTGCTTTGACTAACTTAATTTAAGTAATTACTTAAAAGTGGGAGCATTAACTGATTTCACTGATATCTGTATCTTTATTTACAGATGTCTATATATCTTTTTTTCTATAATTATTAAAAACTCCAATTTTAAATATTTTAATTTAATTAAATTTTAATTCACTCCATATTCCAATCCATAACCAAATTATATTTAGATTAAGTTTCCCACTGTTTACAAATTATGTTCGACTCGAAACATCTGGGGATTGTAGTTAAGTTAAGTTCTTAAGTTGACTTCCGCAGAAATGCGAGTATAAATTACGGATGATATTCGATAACATGACAAGTGTCAAATTGTTTATCAGCCACTTAATCAAACTATCCGATTTAAAGGGGTATGCAACAAATCCAAGTGTAAACACTGAGGCCTTTCAAATATTGAAGTGGCAACTGCGTGTGTGTGTGTGTGTGGCACCAATAAATAATATTGAAATTTGTAATAAATACAATAAACAAAACAGGAAAAAAAATGAAGTGCAAAGAAAAAATCGATCGATTTACACTTTAAATAATGTTTAATGTAAATATGGCATAAATAGCGATATATATACATATATATATATATGTGTATGTATGTATGTGTATGTATATATGTGTTGGCTGATAAGTTGACTTCGATTTGTTTTATTAGCATAACACTTGTGCGGCTTTACAGAAGATACACAGATATAAATATTGAGTGCAAGGCACTGCCAACTTGTAGCTGTATCTGTGTTTGTATTTGTGTATCTTTAGCTATATTTGTATCTGTATCTATAACTGTGTGTGTGTGTGTGTGTGTATCTGTATCTTGTAGCGACAAGTTGGCAACTCAACTGCATTTCCTTACCTTATTCAAATGCCGTTATCTGCAACGGCCGCATATAGATACTGGCCGCAGATACAGATACATTTGTAGACAGGCTGCAACAACAGCAACAACAACAACAAATACAATTTGCTGTAAATATCGAGTGATTGATTATTTTACGGCGCGCTTTGTTTGTCTTTCTTGTTGTTGTTGTTGTTGTTGTTTTTCTTCTTGTGTTTGCACAATAATAAATATTTGTCACTTCTTCTTCTTCTTCTTCTGGCTCGTCGTCTTTGACTGCTGCTTAGCCTAATTAGATAAAAATGGTAGAGCTCTGTTTATATGTAAGGCACACGCTGCACGTTGCACGTTGCATGCAGCTAGTGTCGTATCTTGTGGCTCGCTTTCCTTATATCCTCTTCTGTTCAACCATTTACCATATTAGCAAAACGACAAAGCAAACTCAGCGCAACAGCGACAACTTGAGTCTTATTGGAATATTTATCTGCAACTGCAACAAATCATATCGATACTTGCCACGCACACACACACACTTTTAATGGGTTGAGTTTGGGTGATTTTCGATTCCTTTCGATATAAAACGTAAATTCCGCTTCGGAACTAGTGAATAACTACTCCTTACGGAATGCATTCTGTATGCTTATAATGTTGATTACCTTTTAAAGCTCTTGTATGCTGCACCTTCTAAGTTAATCACTGTTATATTTTGTATATATAACTACTATAACTACTATATCTATTTATATAGAATGAATATTTAAGTAACTGTATCTGTATCTATAGCTATAGAGCTTGCTAACTGCTAACTAGTTGTATCTGCTGACAATTGCCTCGAAGCTGTTTAAAGAAATGAGTTCAATTTGTTTGTCCCCCACTGATAAGACAACTCCACCTAAAGAGAAGTGAAACCTGCGTCAGATAATGCCAGGCCTTACAAAAATGAGACAAACCAAAGCAAAGCAAAGCAAAGCATGGCAAAACAAAAGCCGTTAACACAAACATTTTGCATATCACTGTCTGCTGACGCTCATAAAAAATGACAGAATCAATTGACACTTGAAAGACAAAAAATAATCAATTGCAACTTTGGCTATGACGACTCAACGAATGCCCTGCAAAATTATTAGTTCTAGAGTTCTAAGCAGCTTTTTTTTATAGGATTTTTAATAGAGGTATTCCAAATTAAATCTTTTAAATGATTTGATGCTTGGAGTCGCTTAACAGATTATTTATTAATTTTTAGAAAGTTCAAATCAAAACGATTTTGAAATGAATAAATGCCAAATGATTCCTTATCCCTCGCTTAACAGGATATTTACAGAAATCATTTCGATCCTTAACAGTCCTCTTTCTAAAATCCAAGCACCTTTAAAATGTATTTTATAACGATCAAAAGTTGAGTTCTTGTATAAAATATTTTCTAATTCTGAATTTTTTTACTGCGTTTTTCACACATTTTTTCTACCTTTTGCAAATTTTGTATGTCTTCAAAAATTGAAATTTTTTTTTTGTTTCCAAGATAGCTGTTATATCTAGTTTTGTATTTTTACATTTTTTGAACTGTGAGTTTGCTCAAATTATCCATTAGTCAACCTTAGACACTGTCACAAAGTCGAAGTGGCAATCTTATCAATATTTGCCTGTTGCACATTGAAATAGCTGTTTATATCTAATTTGAATATGATTCATTTGAATTTTATAAGCAGTTGATTTGTCAGCACTATTCCGTCATTCGCACTTTTGGCTTGGCGACAAATTTGCAGATAAGCCACAAAAAAGCAACACCAACAAAAAGTACAGAGTACAAAAAGTGCATGTAATTTATAGATTTCTCGCTCGAGATAAGCAAATTTGTGCCTCGTGGCGCTAATAAAAGAACTGAGGCAAGATACGACTGTTGAAAGTATCTAAACACAACACTGATCTAGTAATCATTCAGTGTGTTTGTGTTTTTAATTTCTCAATTTTTTAATCGGAAGCAACAAATTCGAATTTGCGAAATCAACAAAAAACGAGCAATCTTTATGAAATTCACCTGATTTGTCCACTCGAATGCTCGATTTCCAGGAATTATCAGTCACGGGGCGGGGGTAAACAAACCTGGCGTGTTTATTATGGTATTATGAGCTGATGCTCAAAGTTCGAGTTTCGATTCGATTCATCTGATTACGCGTACGGGGGCCTGGTGCCCAAAAATCCCAAAAAAAACATAAATATAAAAAAAAATTCCCTTGATAAGCCACAATTTGTTTCAAGTTGTTTTCTTTGGGCAAGGTTAGGACCGCTTGGGACCGGATATATTCTTAAGTGCTATATAGTTGGTTAGGCATCGGAGAGAAATCACAATTTTCCGAATTGCACAATGTCCTTCTTTGACCAGGCAACATTCCAACGAGAATATTAGAAACAGGTAAAATTATCTGAGCATCAAAACTCCAAAATTTCTAGGTTTTTCTTCAAACTTTAACCACAAACTGATAATATAATTTAAATAACTTCTAAGTCTTTATTTAAATCTTAATCCCATAAAATGAAAAATATATAGTTAAAATAATTTTCAAATCATTTTGATAAACATCTTGAACTTCGCACCCAACTTTACCCTTATTCTGGGTAAATTTATTAATTTTCTTCAAGTTTTTGCAAAGTCTGCCAGTCATTGACAATGTGAGTTCACAACGAGTGTGGCTTATGCTCGATAAGTGGACGGCACCACGTGATTATTATTTATTGGTCGGGCTGTGTTCTAGGAAAATGACTTCAATAAATGTCGTAATAATAATTAGAAACTGTCACCAAATGGCACTGTGGCACATAAGGAACAACGAGTGCCATTCATCAGTCTGCTCTAACTGCTTAACTAACTACTACACTCAAATCTGACCACACTTTGCAGCGTTACGAAGGGGAAGGGTAAGGGTAAGGGTACGGGTAGGAGAAGGGGAAGGCGAAGGGGTACGTGTTATCACGAGACGAGAACTCAATTGGCGATATCGCAAGGAAATGAGTCAATTAATAATCTTGCTCCCAATGCAAACAGGTAATCATAGGAAATTACTATATGATTGTGTGGGAAATTTGCTAGGAAAAAATATAGAAAGAGAGAGAGAGACAGAAAGAAAAAGAGAGAGAGGATAAGTTAGCTTGCATAAGAGAATCAAGTCTATATGTGAAACTAGCTAAGAGATATGCAAATAAAGACAGAGAGATTGATGAAGAGGGAAAACAGAGAGATATAAATTAGAGATAGAGAGAGACAGAGAGGAAGAAAGAGAGTGAGAGAGACAGAGACAGAGAGAAAGAGAGAGAGGGAGCAAGGGAGAGAGCGTTCTCTCAATGTGAAAATACTTTTTGGAGGGTGTTTCAAGAGATCTTCATGAAATTTGGACAGTTGATATATAAAATATATTTTATTTATATATATAATGAATATAGTATATAGCAATTAAAAGTCAGTATCTTTATCGATATTCGCGTAAGCGGGCAGTTATCTGTAAGCTGATATAAACTGAATCTGAATCATAGTCTCTTAAATTAGCCTTATCCTGCAGATTGTCACACAAAACTGGCCAAGTCAACTCGACATTTCAACTAGATCAGGAATGTATATGCCCAATGGCATCGAAGATGCTTCAATTGGCCTCTTTCCCACTTTTCTAGACCATTTCTTCCATTTAAAAATCCACCCCGTTAAAAGTTATGCATATCAAGCATAATTAATGAGTTTTTTGGTTGGCCAATCGGAGATTTGTTGATTAAGTCAGCGTTAAGCTGGGCACCCTGCAAGTGGGTTAGTTTGCCTTAGTTGGTAAGTCAGACAATTGCTTCATGCCTCACTTGGGGGCGTGGAGTTGGGGTTGCTAAGTTGCTAAGACGAAATAAGTCGCCGCGGATCTTCTGCGTTGGCATTTAAATGAATGGGTCGCCAATTTGGAGGCAGGCGTTGCCCCATTATTCATCGGCCGAGATTTTCGTATTGTGACATATATCGATTGACTGTGAATTAAGTATAAACAACGAGAACCTTCTGTTTGCTAATGCATTAAGAATAATTAATTTTTAATATTTATGCGCAGTACGTGGAATTTTAAGCTAAACTTCAATTAGCATTTGAAAAGTCGCTCGCTAAAAATATCAGCGAGTATTTCCATTTATTGTCATTTCACATAAGCCACCCACTAAATGTATCACCCCGACCAAAGATACAAATAAATATTGATATACAAATATATATATAAATACCTATTTACTTGCCCTGAGCTCTTTTTGGTCTGCTCCCCACCCAGCCCCTTGTTGAAGGCTGTCGTTTGTCACGCTCCTCAATCGCTCTTTACACCTTATGGCATATAAATACAGATATTTATTTGTATACCATCTTATCAATATTTACGTATGTGTGTGTGCGTGTGTGTGCGTGTGCGTGTGTGTGCGTGTGCTGTATAAATTTATGGTAAACGCTCAAGGCAAATGCAAGTCATAGAATTACAGTAGTCATTAGCTAAGGTGCGCCAATTAGCATTAGCCATAGTTAATTGGATAACCTGCAACGCACACCAATGGCCAAGATGATATGTCGCACTTAAAATGGCTACCATTGAGATATAACAACTAAAATTAAGTTGAACACATTTTGATTTAATGTGGAATGAGTGTAAGTCCAAGAACAATTCAATATCAAAGACACACAATTTGAAAATTAAGTTTTTGTATATCCAAGCTTACATAATATATATAAATCGATATAAATCGATAAGTGATAACATTAAAAGTCACAATTGTTAGATATGGTCTTTCAATTAATTTAATTTTGATTGTATTAAGATCGAATCAGAAATTCAGATGTATTTTCACATGAACCAACTACTATTAGCAAGCATGCTTTGTATTTAACAGAGTATCTCCTAGTCTACCTCACTCTTGACTAAATAATTCCCACTTACTTAAGAAATAAATGGTTTCAAACTGGTTCACAAACATAAATAAGTAAAAACTGAATTGTTATCGAAAATTATTGAATTATTCAGAGTTTGTCTTCTAGATTAATAATAATTTATTTAAACTTTTTAAATCTATCAATATTTTCCCAATGTATAAATACAAATTGCAAACTTATTTAAAATAATGAATTTCCGTTGTTCGTGAATATAATCTAGTTTCGTTGGAATTGCGGTACAAGGGAAGCGTATTCATTCATGAGAACCTTACGAGCTGAATCACGGTCATAAATGTATATGAAAATAAAGTTCATTGATTATTTTGAACAAATATTTCGAAATGCTGCTTAAACTGTAAAACTCAATCAACAGTTCGTTCCCATTTGGTGAACTATGATAAGGCGCTTAAGGCAGAGGAAGAGCAAAAGAAAGGGGAAGAGCAAGAGAAAGGGGAAGAGGAAGAAATAGAAGAAGAGGAAGAAATAGAAGAAGTTTTCAACTAGTTAAATCGTTCGTTGGAGATCACTACAAGAGAAATGGAACACGTCATGCAATACAAAAAAAAAGATTTCCGCTGCACTCGCCGCTCTCTTTAGCACTATTCGCTCTCTTCTCTCCTCTCTTTCGTCTGCTCGCTGGGCTGGCGTTTTACGCACATTTAAATGGTATTAACAATTATGCGCGTTAATGTCGATATACAAGAATGGAAATTTGCTGTTGTTGTTGCCATCTTGCCAGTCTTCAAGGCATTAATATTTATTTTTATATGATTACCGTCTGGCCGTCTGGCCGTCTGTCGTCTGTCCTCTGTCCTCTGTCGACCCTCCTCTCTTCACTCGTTGTCTCTTTGGCTACTGTTTGACGGCGTTTTTGTTGTTGTTGTTCGTGTTTTGTAGCTTAAATGGTCAAAAACATCAGGTAGATGACTTGTAATTATAATGCCGGTCGCTCTAGCGTCGAGCTTGGGGATTTTATTGCCACGACCATTGTATGTACTAGTTGCCATATCAATTGATACACTCAGAGAAATTCGTGTGTAAATTGAAAATGTTTTTAAGGAGTTGCGATTTTGGAAAATTGGCCAAGGATTATTAATTTGCAATCAGGAATTAAACTGGAACCAAAATCGAAATTCAACATTTCCCGATTCCTTGAGAATAACTCCTTGAAGAAGAAGTAACTTGTTTCCAATTGAGAACCAGAATCGGAACTGTTATTCAATATATCTCTGATTCCCTGACAAGGAATGGAAGTGGAGCTGTAACCTTTAATCGATTAAACTCTGATTCAGAACCAGGGTTGCCAGATCATTTGATATGCTCTAAAAATATATCAAAACACAATAATAAAATATGTTTTTGTCTAGAATATTTCTGCAGCACATAATGCATAATTAGCAGAAGCATGCCAACTATTTCTTGCAGTGCATCATTTTATAGGAATCGTATCCGAAACGGTTTTGTATTGTTGTCGCTTTTTTTTGTTTTTTTTTTACTCTTCTGGCGATTATGTATATTCAGTTCAATTGCTTTTGCTCTACGGCTACTACCTTCAAGCCTAAACAGAGAGAGAGAGAGAGAAAGATAGAGAGAGAGAGAGGGAGATGGCTAGGGTGTAGAAAATGACGATGATTGGGCGCTTTCTGATTATAATTTGGCTCAAAGTCATGACGTGTTTTTTGTTGTTGTTGCCAGGTGAAAATGTGAAATGAGTTTGCGAGGTGTGCGACTTATGTGCATAGGCCGAAAAGCACACAGAAGTCAGAAATTGAACTAATTAAAATGACAAAAAGTCGCCTGAGATGAGTAACTTGGACTTTGACTTTGACTTCAACTTCTAATTTCTAACTTTAACAGCGGCTTTAACAAATGCTTGGCCAGTTTCACATGTCCATCAAAAACTTGATGCGTTTCGATGAGTTTGCATAAATAAAAGTAAAATAATGAAAAGAAACAGATTATTTGTGATTTGTTATATACCCTGTGTAACTAATCGAAAGGGTATATATGTTGGGGGTCATTAAGAGAGAAGAAATCTCAGATTTGTGCTGAGATTATAGGCCAACAACTGGCAAAGTAATTTTTAAAACAAACAACGAAGGTGGCTAGCTATATAGATATATATATATATTTATTTATATCTTTCCTATAAAGTATAAAGAGCACTTGACACGCTTCTATAACTAATTAATCTTCTTTGGCTAATTGCAGACGAGCAGCGCCGGCCACTTGCCACTTGACCAACTTGACCAACTTGTAGAGCTTTGTGTTTAAATTGCTTATCGCAAAAAGGGGGGGGAATTGTTTGAACGTTGCTAACTCTATATGTGTGTATGTCGTCTATGCTGCTGCTGCTGCCACAGTTAGCTGTAAACATTGATTATGCCATTGTTGCTAGCAAACTACTATCAGCAACAGCAACAGCAGCAGCAACAGCAACAGCAGCAGCGACAGCAGCAGGTTGCCAGGGCTGCCAGCATTAACGGCATGTTACTTGAATACAAAAACGCTTGCAACACAAATCAGCAAAGCAGCAGCAGCCACAGCAGCAGCAGCAGCAGCAGCAACATTGACAGCAGCAACAGTCGACAGCTGGCCAAAACGGAAGCGTTAACAATGTCAACGCCAACAACAACAAGCAAATATAAAATCAATAGCGATGGCAATGACACAGCTGCAGCAGCAACACTGCTCTATCATCGCCATCATCATCACCATCAGCAGCAGCAACAGCAGCAGCAGCACCAGCAACAATTGCTGCTGCAACAGCAGCTGCTGCAGCAACATGTTGCCAGCAACACGCCACTGCAACATTTGAGCAATTTGTTTGGCCAACATTTGCCTACGCACAGCTTGCAGCATTTGATCACAGCCGAGTACTGGCAGCAACAGCAACGTTGCCCCCCAACCACAACAACAGCAATTAAAAGCGAGTCAACAACTCAATCGCCAACACCAAAAATAACAACCACAACAGCAACAACAACAACTGCAACAGCAACAACTGAAGATGCATCGCTGTTTGGCTTCACGCGACAGCATCACGTCAATTTTGCCGCCTCATTAGTTGCATTACAACAAAATGATGCAGCGCCCGAGGCGACAGCAGCAGCAACAACAACAACAACATCAACAGCAGCAGCAACATCACAACCAGCATCAGCAGCAACATCGCCGGCGCCAGCAACAAGCGAAGCCAATGACGAAAACGACGATTGCAACGATGACGACGACGACGACGACAACAGCAACATGCAAAATGCAGGCGGTAAGTTTTTGATGTTTTCTTTATACATACACAAACACACAGACACACACACACTTAAACACACATACAAATGTGTATTTAAGTATGCATGAGAATATTTATAATGGTTTCTTTAGGGAGAGGTGTGCCTGCAAAGTTTGCGAAATATATTTTTGTATTCACAATTTGGATATTGATCATTTTTCTGTAGTTTTATTAATTAAATACTTAATTACTTTAATTAGCTTACATATTAGCTATATATATTAATACAGTCTTTAGTGACTTGTGTTGCATTTAGCTCAAATTACCAAAATCCAATTAATTTAATTATTTTGTAAAATTTTTTAAATGTCAGCAAAATACTATAAAGATCAAGCTAAGACTACAATTTACATAAATACTTTTATTTGAAACTATCAATTACTGAAGTGTGGCTAATTATTGACTATTCAAATTAATTATTATTATTTTTTAATTGCCTAAGTGGATTTGGTTTTTATTATGAAAGCAACTTTAGCTGAGTCAGTCGCAGCATTTGCAAAAGTCATCTTGGCATGTGCAGCGAAGTATTTTAATCGATTGAACTTAGATTTGATTTTACAGCTTTGTAGAGGTTAACTTGGAATAATATGGGACACATATATATATATATATATATATATATGTATATGCATATGCATATAGACAATGAGGGGAAATCCTCAACGAACTACATGACACAGTGTGTTGACTTAGCCAGAAAAATAATAAGTATCCTTGGGAAATAATGAAATAAATATAAATAAAAATAAATATAAATAAATATACATAAATATAAATAAATAAAAATAAATATAAATTAATATAAATAAATACAAAAATACTAACAACAAATATGTTATCGCTTCGAAAGATGTACAAAAACTAAACCCGTCAAAGATTCGTGCAAGAATTAGAGTGGATGGAAGACATATAGATAGATAGATAGAGATATATAGGTATATATAAATACTAATAATCATAAGAGTGTGTTATAATATTGTTATAACGCTATCAAGCGGAAAAATCAGACAGCATAAGTTATACATATACTCGATTAGCTAGATTAGCCTGTTCGATGTAGTCATGTCTAAATTATTTGCTTTAAGGACATGCTGATGAAATTTGTACTATATATATAATAGATATAGCTGGGTTACCTGGTTACCTGGGGATATGTAAATGTTGCCTAGGCTAGGATTGCCATTCTTCCCTTCTTATTTATTTATTTTTTAATTAGCTTAACTGCATTTTATTCACATAATTGTTTTCTCATGTGCAGCTTAGTCTCTATGTTTTTTTTTTATCTGTATTTAACTTTGTTTTATTTCATTTTTATGTCTTTTTTTTTGGGTTTATTGCAAGCTCATTTCCATTTCCTGTCTGGTCACGCTCCTGTTTTGAGTCTCTGAGCGCAACGCGTGCGTCTTTTGATTTATTATGCGGCCTTTCGATTCATTCATAAAATTAAAACTATATCCCAAACTCTCTCTCTCTCTCGCTCTATCCCACTCTCTCTCTCTCACTCTCTCTCTGTCTGTTGCCATCTCTCTCCTTTTGGTCGGCATTATTCGGACAGTGTCGTGTCATCTGTGGCTCAAAACTCATTTTCATAGTTATCATTAGGCATCATCAGCAGACACGTTGCTGCTGCCACTGCCGCTGTTGCACTTCCGTCCCTGCCACCGTGTTGAACATCATTATTATCATGCATTCACTCTTCCATTCATTCATTTGATTGTGAGTGTTGTGGCCGCCAACGCGTCCCATTGCCACATTGCCATTGAAATTGTGGCGATTGTTGTCAGTCCGTCAGTCGTCAGTCATCGGCCAATCGTCTGCTCGACTTCTGTTTCCTCTTGAACTCCCCTCCCCACCTGCAACCACTACCCCCCCTCCCACCCTTCCCCCTCTGCCATGCTCTTCATTTCTTTAGGAAATTATTAGTTATGTCTGCACGCAATATTTTGTTGTTGGTTTAGGCCAAATTCGGAGGAGCTGAGCTGACATCGCATGGTCATGAATAATATGAGCCGTATTCTTTAGCCACGTTTTGAATATTTCTTGCCTCTGTTGTTGTTGCTGTCTCGCTTTGATAAATGACCAACACCAATACACACTCACACACACACACATACACACTGAAATTTACATAGCACAAAATAACATGCCGCAAGGTGTTTCGGAAACGAGCTCAGGAAATGATATCATTTAAATAAATATCGCATGTCGCCCATAAATATATATATATATAAATAGGTTATAAGTCTGTATATATGGAGCGATAAAAATAGTAACATTATGTAAATTTAATTGTTGCTTAAGGGCCAACAACAATTGGCAATTTCTCCCCCCCCAGTCTCGATTTTGTGTTAATCAATTAAAACTCGCTCGGTTCAAATTGAGTTCGACTTTGTATTTGACTGAACAAATATAATTAAGTATTTATTTTATTTGTTAATGATTTTATTATATTTTTAAACATAGCTTCAACCTATATAGATCCAATTCTGAACGTGAACAATGCGATTTTAGTAGCTGAACCCATTGAGAAGAATCTCAGAACCCAT
Organism: Drosophila imparisetae; assembly: GCA_035042265.1. Lineage (NCBI taxonomy): Eukaryota > Metazoa > Arthropoda > Insecta > Diptera > Drosophilidae > Drosophila > Drosophila imparisetae. The sequence continues at coordinate 76,578 of JAWNLP010000524.1, read as the reverse complement.
AAAGTCTATCTATTCTTGATTAGTATCAATAGTCGAATCGATTTGGCCGTCTGTCTACTCCAATGTCTGTCCGTCTGTATGACATTATGTGAGCCAGAAAATATATATCTAAAAAGTAGTCGTACTCTGAAAGAACAAGATATTTTATTAGGGGTGATTTTCAGCGTTCTTTCTGAAACCCTACCTCGTATTTTTCGTCTGGGTTCTAGTTGAGCTCTCTCGACTTTTAACTTCTTTAGTAATTTCTTAACTATTTTTTGCACTTTCTCTGCATTGAATTCACCAAATTACAATCATAGAAATTTTTGCAATTTGGTGGTGCTTCAAGTGAAAAATGCCAATGGGGAAGCTAATGCTAATTATCATGTCAGAGTTGGGAAGAGCAGAGGAAAGGGTAGCTCCGACTTCTTTGTATCTATTGAATGGCGAATCATTAATAACTAACCGTAAAACTGTTATAATCACGTCAAGAGCCCAGCCTCCGAGTTGTGGCATGCAAAAGGTGTCAAAAGTGGAGAGCCCAACACTCCCCACACCATCCCAGAGCAGATCTAACAAATTGCTGGAGCTGTAATCACTCGGATAATTGATGAGGCGGCGGCTACTGCACCCAGCTTTTGTGGCAACATTGAAGCTCTGGAGGCAACACCTCAGCTGGCATTTAGCATAAATTCAAGTGCGCTCGACACTGCTTTTGTATTTGGTTTTTTGTTGTTTTCTTGTTGTTGTTTTTTACTTTTTTTTTGTGTGGCTTTATACCATAATTATGCCATTTGTAAAGACGGCAAACTTCAAACTAATTTGAATATAATTTCATAGAAAAATGCTGCCTCTTTGCACCTAACCCCCTGCTCCCTTCATCTGTTATTTATGGCATAATCCTTGTGGTTTTCTCGTGCATGAAGACAACAAGAAGAGAAGAAGAGAGGAAGAGAAGAGGAGAGGAAGAGAGGAAGAGGAGAAGAGAACTCGTGCCTTTTTATGCAAATTATTTTTTAATAACCCAGCCAGCGCCCAAAGTTGTGTGTTCTTCTTCTTGGCCTTTAACTCGCGACTCTTTGTTGAATCTCTCTGATTGCAGTCTGAGGTTCTATTCCTGCCCCCTGCCACACATTCCTCCCGTGGCCCCTCTTGGGGCTATTGTCGGACTGTCTGTTGCAGCTGACGGCCTTTGACAGCGGGCTCCTCGTTCGTCGCTTTTATGATTTGATTATTATTCAAAATGATAAATGAAGATGAGCGCCCCAAGTTTCTCTACCTCTCTCCCTCTCTCTCTCACACACACAATGGCTGAGTGTAGCAGTATCATTTTGGTGGCAACATCAACATCAGTTCGTGCTACCTGAACTCAAGAGCACTCGCTTATTGTTCACAGTGTAACGGATATCTGCGTCAAACAGTAGACAACCACAAATCTACAAATGCATCGCATGTAGATAAATTGTTGCACACATCTTTGGCTATTCTTGTGGCTTGTTGAGCAAACTTGTTTTGAGTTTAAGTTTAAGTGGTTGCAACATGCAGCAGAACGAAGACAATTAGCCAATATCCAAATTTAGCTATATCAAATATATATATATAAATATATAGTTGACAAGAATTTATAATCGAAAATTTGTCTTTATTTATTTATTGTTTAAAAGCATAAAAATTGATTTAAATACTTTTGAAAAAATATATATAAATATTATAAATATAGATATTATAAATATAATAAGCTAAATGCTGATATTTTTGTGTTTCCAAGTTGAATTCGATTATTTTGGGGGACCTTAAGGCAGTTATCGATATCAGGGCAACAAGGGAGGTTATAGGTAAATCGCGAACTTATATTCCATATTTTAAAATTAGAGAAATTAAATTATTATTATCTTATGCAGACGGACAAGGCAAGTTCGACTCGGCTGATCCAAAATATATAGTTTTAATGGGTTCGGAGATGCTTCCTTCGGCTTTTGACTTACATTTGCACAACTTCAATAAACATTTTTTACTGATTTTGTTTAAGCTGAGTTTATTAAGCTGAATACTTCTGCTTTTGTGTTTCTTAACTGAATTTTGTGATATTAAGGATCAAAAATGTTTATCAATTTCAAATAATGAAACTTTTGCTATTTATGAATCTGTATCTCAACTGTCAACTCCCTGCTTACCTGCTCAGCTTCACCAACACTTCTTGACTAGATTGATCTTCCATGACTATAATTTAGTTTATGCTCCATTTCGCAGTCTGCTTGTGCTTGCTCTATGATTATGTTTATTGACTGTCATTTAGCCATAACATGAAGTACTTAACTTTATGGCCCGTTAAGTGCAACTCCTACAACATTTATTTGTTTACCCAAAAAAGGGGGGAAACAACTGAAAAGAAGATGAAAAAACGGCAAGTTTCTCATGCAAGCGCTAAAGACAAAAGAGTTCCCAGGCTCCAATGCTGTCTAAGCATGCATAATTTTAATTTATTTGTAGCACAACAACAACAGCAGCAACAACAACAACAACAACAGCAACAACAAATGGTTAACTAATAAAAGTAAAAAGCAAAAAATGAAGCAAGAAAAGAAAAAAAAACGTTGGAGAATATTTATGGAAATACCTTCGGGGCGGAGCTCCCGAATTGCGAAAACGTTGATCAAATTTAGCGAGATAAGCGAGAGGCAGTTGAATGTGGTGGAAGAAGGAGACTTGCTGCAAGATGCCTTGTGTTAAGCGGCAACATGCATATGAGCTTGCCAGTTCAGTTGAGTTGATGTTCAAGTCTGTGGCATCATCATCAGCGAGGCGACTCCAAGCGCGGCAGCCTGCCATACAACGTCATCAAAAATATTTTCGAAGGCGTTGCCAAAGAGCAACCGCAGCAGCAGCAGCCAAGGTAACCAAACTGTGGGAACTCATGTTGCATGCTGCACACAACACACACACAAACACCACCCCCTTTAGTCCCCCCTCTAGCCCTCCCACACACGCATATCGTGCCGCTGAAATCTGCATTTTGTGGCCAGAGCGTTTTTTTCCGTTTTCGTTTTTTTTTTTTTGGTTTTTGACTCGTTTGCATTTCTTTTGGCCAGGCCCCAAGTCGGCTGAGATTGGCTCCTCTCATAATCTCTGTGGCAGCCACAACTCTTGAACTTGACTCCTGCTGACTGCACTTGATTACTGCTCTCTACTGGCGTCTCCGCTGGCGTCTCTGCTGCTGCTGCTGTTGCATCTTTGACGGTAGTCGTGCTTTGGTTATAAAAATTGAAGCCGCCATTAAATTCTGACAGTTGTCAGGCCAAGATGCCGGCTCTGGTTCTGGCTCAGTCTCAGATTTCAGTTAAGTAGTTGTGGTTTGTAGAGCGGGGCATTCCATTTCCACCACCCCGCACCGCCTACACTCTGAAAAAAATCGCACTGCATTTGAGAAATTGACACCAAGGACTCCCCATCTTATTTATGCTATTGCTTAAAATTTTTGCATTGCAGTGCTTGATTCTAGAATGATTTTTCAGAATTTAATATATAATTATATTATATAAGTTTATTAGTCTTCTTTTTTTTGAGTGCACAACCCCCTCACCCACTTTAGTCTAATGGCTGCTGTTGCTGTTGTTGAGCTGGTTGCTTATGGATTTGCACACTGAACTCGCTCTCGACGGCAATTTGCAACTTGCAACTTGCTGCTTGCAACTTGCTGCTTGCCACTCAAGCATTTAGCCGGTAATAGCTCAACTTAATGACAGCCATGTCTAGCTCAAGTTTAAAGTGCTTAGCGAGCAAATTATGATGAGGATGCTTAAGGAAATGTTTTCGACATTTTTTTTAATGCTACTTCAGATCTATTCTAATATGTGAAAATAAATATTTAAATACTTTATTTTTTATTCGTTGTTATTTAATTATGTTCGGGCTTACATTTTGTAAGTCAACAATATTTTTAAGATCTGTTTGGAAAGAGTTTTTAAGTATATAAACATATGTATATGCATGCGTTTGTCAACAGCCCGTTAAATGCACACTCTTAGGGGCTGGCATTGGCAACACTTTAATTGAGTGAAAGTGACAAACTTGTCCAAGTGTTGGTTTCAGCAGCAGCGGCAGCAGCAGCAGCAGCAGCAGCAGCAGCAGCAGCAGCAGCATTGGATGGTGGCTCCACGGTGGCAACATCGAGCGGCATCAGTGTGGGTGGGTCCATACCCCAATCCAAGAATCCCAAGACACAAAGTCGCAAAGACGCAAAGCCGAGCTGAAAACGCTTGAGTCCCAGATACTGGGACTGCAGGAACGGAAATGTTATATGTATATGTTTTTGTATATATGTTTTTGTGTATCTACATCGGCCCGTTACCTACCATAGCCTGTACGTATGTACGTACAATATGTATATATATTCTTGATCAGCACTGAAAGCCGAGTTGAGTTAATGAAGTCCATCTGTCTGTTAATAAGAGCTAGAGTTCATACTCCATATTCAGAACAAGTTTATGTAAATTTATCGATAAGTCTACCCGTTTCGCACATATCGATAGAGATTGTTTCCCGAATGCAATTAAAGGCACTGTCCACTGTCCACTGTCCACTGTCCACTGTTTGGTTATTAATCATTATTTTCTTTAATAAGTATTATTATTATTATCACTATTTCAAATTTACGAGTATATAACGCATATACTCCCTCTTGCATTTCCCTTCATCTTCGTTAGTCAGTTACCACTGTAGCGAGTTCCGCATAAAAGTCATCACCTGCCACAAATATGTATGCTAAAAACTGAATGATCAATCATTTGTTGTTTAAAAATTAGCCGCGCAGCAGGCAATAAAGTCAATAAACTGTGGCGCCCAACAACAGAAACAACAAGGGGAAGGTGCAACAGCAACAACAACAGCAACAACAACAACAAGTGCTAGGGCTATAACGGGGCAAGGCAACGTTGCGCAAGTCTTTCAGGCCCAAAGTGTTGAAAAGTAATAAAAATGTTGGCACAATTTTATAACCGCAAAGCGAACTTGAACAACTCGAACACAAAAAGAGTTGAGGGAGGAAGTCAACTGAAGTAGGGCAGTGGCAGGGTGGCAGAGAGAGAGGGGAGGGGCGCAGACAACAGACGGCGTCATGTGGCGGCTAAGATTGTGGCTAAATAAGAGAGCAAGTGGCTCTAAAAAGACCGCTGAAGGTCATTGAGGCGCAGCTAAATGCTGTCAGAGGATTCTTCTTCTCTTCCTTTGGATTTCGTCGCTTTTTTTTTTTATGTTTCCTTTTTTTTTTGAGAAAAAAAAGAGAAAAATAAAAATAAAGGTTTTGCCGCCAGCGTGGATAACTTGGCGGCTCCCGAAATGAAATTCGTATTATGAATTCGAAATTAATACCAGGAACTGTCCAAGCAATCGCCACTGAATTTCGATTGTGGCCCAGAAGAAAACAAGAAGAAGGATCGACGCCGCGGCTCTGGTAGAAAGGGCGAATGCAGACCTGAAAATCCATTAATCTTTGTAGTTCAGGCAAATTGTTTCTGTGCGAACTTCAGCTACACAGCAACAAATTCTTGACTTGAATGTGAATGCTTATGTTTTTGTAAGTCAGAAGAGGAATTCAGATGAATATATGCAACACGATGCAAGGAAGTTGAAATTTGAAAAGGAAGGAGAAATTTTATATTCCCTAAATCCATTAAAAGTGCGAAGAAGATTTTGATGAAGCTCTGCAAAAGAGGGAAGTATCTCCAATAGACAATGATGATTTCAAAGACTATAAGAGCAAGAAATACTAAATATGGAAAATATGTTTTTTTTATTTAAACAGTATTAAAATATATTACATTAAATTAAAAATAAAATTTCAAATTATATTTGAGTTATTTATAAGTTCTCGAATACCTTACACACATCAACTTTATTGCAGTTGATTGTCGATAGTAATTAGAGATAGATAGAGCAGAAAAGATATAGTCCTCCAACTAATAATTATGATACCCAAACATATAAGGGATCAACTTCTAGATTATAAAGATTGTTAAAATGTTAAGATTGTTACACTTATAGTTAAATTGTATTTGGAATCGATCCCCAAAGTCATTTGCAGGCTTTCAGCCATTGACATGGTAGGAAAGAAACTGCAAGTAGAAACTGCCTCCTTGGCATAGATCTACTCGTCAATACATTTTTCTGGTGATTTTTAAATTAGGAATGAAATAGTATTGACAATTTGTAAGTAATAATTTTTATTAATTATACAAATTAAAACGTCAATTTTTAATTTTAAACGAACAAATCTAGCTTAAATTTTGCTATGAAATTCAGCTAAAATTTATAAATTTTCTTAAATAATTTTAACATTTTCTTTTTTATGGTTTATTCAAATTTCTTTACTGTGTAGTAGAGAGTTAGTCCCGCAAAAAAAAAACTCAATTTGTGGTCTAACTGTAAAAGAGGGCAGCACTCTGACGCCTATTGCCTCCTCCCATTCCTTGTTCCCATTCCCTGCTCCCATGCTCAGCTCCCATTTTGTAGCTGCTTCGTTTAAGGGTTAATTGTGTTCCCAGGAAACTTTTGAGTTCGGACAGAATGAACGTCGTTTCGACCTTTGAGCTAATTTGCCTATGCGGCTAACGATTTGTTTGGGGCCAAAAGTCAATTAATTTTTTGGGATATGCTGCAAAATTGCCAAGGCGCTGATCATTTTGCGAAACCAAATTTTCAGACAACATATCCGTTTAAAAAGCTTGGACTTTCGAACAACATCTTTGTGGCTTTTAATGGCGCTGCAATTTTCATATGACAAGCAACCAGCAACAACAACAGCAACAACAACAGCAACAGCAACAACAGCAACAAGAATAACAACAGCAGGAACAACATTGAGGGCAATTTGAATGCTCCGCTCAAGTCGAAGCTTAAATTATGATTAAGTATGATCATCTGGCACTGTGCAGGCTCTGATCTTGTATATATGTATATGTATATATATGTGTGTGTGTGTGTATATGTGTGCCATAATAATAATAAAAAGCGGAAATGCTAATGATAGGGTGTGCGAGGACGCGTGTTCTGGGGGTGGGGGAAATAAAACATATACACCGAGCATACATACGGATATATATCTCTATATATGTATGTATATCGCATCCTGGCTAACAACAGCACATTTATAGTTTGTATTTCCTTCTTGTCTCTGTTCTCGGCTCTTTCAAATTATTATTTATGCATATAATTTGGCAACAACAGCTGCCTTTCTATGGAAACTGAGGGCTGTTTTCAGTTTTCTGCTTCTTCTTCTTTTAGTTTTTGTTTTTGTTTTTTATGGGACGTAGGCAAATTTTCGCAAAATGAAATATCACGTCTCAACTTTATTATTGCTAATTGGGCTGGCTTTCAAAAGGCCGACGTTCGTCCCCAACCCCCCTCTCTCTGTCTCTCTCCCTCTCTAAATTGTGGCCCATGGCGCGTATGAGTTATGTTTGCAGTTACCTGGAACTCATAAGCGCCACAGTCTTTCAATCCCTAATTCTGACAACAACAACAAGCACTGCAAAGAAACGTAGCACAGATTTGCCATTTTTTATGGTAAACACTGCGAACACAGCCCCCATGACCAATTCTTCAGTCAAGCTCACCCCTCCCTTGCTTTAGCCAAATGGCCACCAACCGCACAAATTTAACTGCCCAAACGTGACGTTGGGCTGCCAATGCGGCCAATGTGGCCAATGCGGCCAATGCGGCCAATGTGGCCAATGGGCAATTGCCAATGCCAAAATGCATTTAATATCTCAAACGGCAGATGCAACGTTTCCTTTCATTTCATTACCAACTGGGCGTTTTTCAGTTGCTGCAACACACACCAAACACAACAAACAAAAGCAGACCCAAAAGCCACGTTAAGTGCCCAAATTGCAGGTAGCTTAATTGAGTTCTTCCAACTCGGCTAAATATCGATTAAATATAGAAATATATATATAAATTTTGAAATTTTCTGAGAAATGCTTAAAAAACAAAAGAAAAAATAATATTTAAAAATGTATTTATTCTGGTAACTTTCGATATAATGTCGGCCAAATGTGAGAAGCATATAAAAATGAGAGTTGGCGACTTTCCAAGTCGACACAAAATTGGAAAACTGTAAATATATTATTGTAAATATATAAATAATATAAATATCTAAGGCATATATAAACACATTGTTTTACTCTCTTACTTAAGATAAGTTCTATATAGAAGAACCAATTGGTAGAGTCGGTTGGTAGCTAACAGATATAGTAATCAGATTCGAAGATGAAAAAATATAAAGCACAAAAAAAAAATATAGTTTTGGTAGCTAAGAAATTATTAATTTATTTCCATTTCCAGCAAAAATAATAACTAAAAAAAATAAATTAAACTGAACTAATATAATTTTATAATTTAAAACGGTAAACTGGGAAACTTAAGCAACATTAAAATACCCCAAAAAATAATGCACATAAGCAATTTATGTGTTTAAGCCATATTTTTGTGGCCCAAAAAAGAAAAGAGGAAAAAACAGCCTGTAAAAAGTTAGCTGGCACAATTGCAACACATAAACGCCAGCAACAACAACAACAACAATTGCTGCCAATAATTGAGTATGTTGCTGGTGTTCCATATGTGTTGCTGTCAGCTGCAGCAGCAGCAGCAACAGCAGGCGAAAAGTCAAAGAGAAAACAGACGCGGACAGAACTGAAGCTGCAGCTGAAGCTAAAGTCGAGGCAAGGTGCATATTATTAAGCCAAAGGATTTATGACACTTGAACGCGGGCAGCAGCAACAACAACGGCAACAACAACAGCAACAACAACAACAACATGGCCAGCGAATTCAATGCATGAATGGGAAAATGAGGCGCAGCTAAAATGAAGCAAAAAAAATGAAAAAAAAAACAGCAGACAAGCGACGAGCGCACGTTGGACCTGTGCCCCAACTGTGGTGCCCCTGACACAGCACCACCCTCCCCCCTAAGCCCGGCCCTTACTTACAAGTCAACAGATTGAAGTCCAAGTCATGGGAACTTTTTTTTTGCGCTTCGTACGTTTCATTTAATTTGCATGGATCGTGCGGACGACTGACGACTTGTTGCCTGAATTGCTTGTGGAGCTGCCTACCCCCCAACCCCTGTTCCTGTCCCTGCTCTCGCAACACTGCGTCATCATCATAATCAACTGGCATGGCGGCTGCTGCTGCTGTGGTTGCTGCCGCCGCAATGTTGCTGCTACGCTTTGAAAGCCTATCATTATGATTATGACGAATATTACTTTTGTATATAAGTTTTACGCTGACCAAAAGAAAAATCGGTGTAGCACCAAGCAACCACGTTGCAAGAACAACATGTTGCTGCTGCTGCTGTTCCTGTTGCTGTTGCTGCAGATTCTTTTGCATGTTGCTGTGATTGGTTTTAATTCAGGCAGACTCGATCTGGCTAACAGAAGCCTGAGCCCAGCATTATTCCCTCTCTCTCGCTCTTTGTCTCTCTCTCTCTTGCTCTCTCTCTCGCTGCCTGTGCCAAGCTGCGACCTCTTGGCCACAATGGAGGGCGTGCTGCTGGCAACAACAGCAACAGCAACAGCAGCAACAACAACAGATGCATATCTGAAATTAGTTTTGGAAACCCTTTTCTTTTTTTTTGTAGCAGTTTTCGATCTTTTGGTCTTCTGCCTGCACTAATTAGCCAAAAGAGCTGCACTTCTCTTCCCCCCCCTCCCCCCTTCCAGCACTCAGCAGTTGTTAAATTTTATTTAATGCCATAAACACAATGACAACAACAAGCAACAACAACAGCCATAAAGCGTAGCAAAATAGCTTCATAAAGTTGTAATTGTTATTTAACACTTCACTTGCCGCCGCTAGATGTCGCTGCTGTGCGGCTGCTGCGCTTGTTGTTGTTGTTGTTGCAGCAATTTGTGTCACGAGATCTTGCGCCTTGTCTCTCTGTTGTTGCTGTCTGCGTGATGAATCATGTTGCTGTTGTTGCTCCGAGCCAAGTTTGCCGACGTTATTTGCTGGCGTTATAAAGAGTTATTAACTGATTTTTGCACCTGAATGGCAAACGCAGACAAGTCGCAGACAATCTGGCCAATCCATTGCCAGCCGTGATGCAATTTGTGTGTCGCTTTGTTTTTCTTCCTCTTGTGCCAGTGTATGTGCGACTCAGTTAAACTACTTTGAAGTTGTAGAGATATCATTATCATTATGAATAATACTTAATGATGAATCGTGCCAATTTTCCATAGGAAAATTGTTTGATTTTTTTGCGTATCACTTTAGAGTGCGAATGTTGCATAGAAGCACTAAGCTGAAAATACAATTTAAGGCAGCTGCTTAGGTCTTCAACCCTTAAGTGGTAAATCAGAATCTTACTGGAATGCTTATAAGAAAATATATCTTTAGCTGCTGCTACCCAACAATAGATGGCTGGCGCTTGTTATGTACAGGATTGGAAGTTAAAATGAGTAAAAGATGAAAATAAAATAAATATTGAAGAAGAAAATGCAAATATGGAATTTATGGAAAATTGCGTATTAATCTTGAATTCAAATTAAATCTCACAGCCGAAGTTTTACATTTTGGTTATAGTTATAGTTGTAGAGTGTTCCCAAAATCACGCATATAACATATTAAATCAGAAATGTGCCACAAAACTCTCCCCTAGTAAGGAACACCAGGTTGCATTAGGTCTTTAATGGGCTATATTTATTTATTGATGATGCATTAAATAAGGAGAATTGTCTGAAGATTAACTGTATTCTTCTGATTCTCCCATAATTTAGTGACTCAACATATGGAGTGTCTCAAAACTTAATGCCATTATCTGACTTACAGTAGGAAACAGTGCAGGAATACGATTATGCATGAAGACCTTAACATTAAGCCCCATAAGGGACGTCTTCAATGTCAAGCAAATACCTTTGTAAACATAAACAACAACTCAATTGCCTAGCTCGAAACAGTGGACTTATCAATATAGATCAACTTCCTTCCAGAACTACTTCTACTTCTTTTAAAAATCACTCTAACTATGTTAGGCACTCAAGTCTCCTTCTAACCTTCAGTTAGGCAAACCAACTCAACACCATCTAAGCTGTACCCTTTAAGTTCAATATTCATTCAACAAAATTCAACAAGTATTCACAAATATTAACAATATTCACAATCAAAAAGAAAAATGACCGCAATTAATTTCGAATGTCATAAAAAACAGGCATTATTAATTATAAAGTGATGTCAATTTTCTTAAGTTTGCTTTGCTAAATACTACTTAGAATCAATGACTAGCACTCATTTGTTTAACAACATATCATGACCAACCAACCCTGCACAGCTAACTGTTCGTCTGGGTGCTGCTTCCAGGTAAATGTCTGGCCCTTTTTCTGTTATAACTGCAATCGAAGACGTGGCTGGAAAACCCTCTGCTTCTGTTGCAGTTGCTGTTGCAATGTGCAAAAAGCACAACTAATTACAATTGACAGGCAATTGTGTCAGTCTGTGGCAACAACAATAACTGCAACGCGGGCACTCAGTCTGACAGCCAAACACTCAGTTATTCACTCCCTCAAGTCGCTGCTGTCGCAATTAGTTAAGCCAAACTAGGGTTGGGGGCAAGGAACCCAAAACGCCAAAAGAAGGCAAGATAAATGTGGCACTATAATTAAACAATTGCTAATTACTTCATAAGCGTAATGTGTTTCGAGGCTGCTACATAAATTGCCACCTCCGACGGCAACCATGGCAATGACAACCAACTTGCAACTTGCAACACACACATACACTGGGGCACACACAGAGCAGCATCGTTGAGAACTTAATTTTGAGATCACAGCAGGAGTTGATCGCATAGATTTAGCTGATTTATGGCTAGATTTGCATATGCAGCAATTGCAAAAAAAGAAATCCAGACTCCAACTGTGGCAAGCATTTGCTATATGTATACATTTATGTGTATCCATATCGATTGCAAGTTCGCGGCAAGTTCGTTGCCTCAGTCTTTCGTTTTGTTGCAGACGTTCTGGCCTGTTTGAGCGGTTAAGTGGCCAACAACAACTAGCAAAATGCGTTAATTGAACTCTCGAGACAAAAACTGTAATGCTGCATGCCACGTCGACGCGTCGACGGCAACGTCAACGTCGCTGCTGTTGCACTTGCAATTCACAGTTATGAAAAAAGGCAGCGAACAAAATATTTGCGTATCTTTTGTTGCTGCTCTTTCGGTCTGTTGTGCAACTAATTAATGCACACGACTCACTCTCTCTCTCTCTCTCTCTCTCTCTCTCTCTCGCTCTCTATCTATTTAGCTCTCTCTATCTGTGTGTGTGTGCACCTGTTGCCCCTCTTCCATACTCTATCCAGGATGAGGTAGCATGATATTATTTGAAATATGATATTATTTAAATATTTTGAAACTAATGTTAAAATATAAATAAACTAATTAAAAAATGAATTATTAAAATTATTAATTAAAGAATGAAATCAGTTAATAAAATATATTTTAAAGACAAAATTGAATAACTTGACTGAAGAATAGTTGAATTTTGTAATCATTCTGAACCCATTCGAAATGGGGAACAAAATGTTTAATGGAGTTGCGCAAACAGGCAGAAGGAGGCATATCCGACTTCTTAAGGTATATATTACTGATGTAGATCAAGGGTCGAGTACACCTTGAACTGTCTGTCTGTTTGTCTGTCTGAACAAGCCTAACTCAGAGACTCCAAGAGCGAGAGACTACCAATTTTGAATACAGGTTCTCGCATTAAGTTTATTCATTGTGCATCTATTATTTTTCGATAACTACATTCTATCATTTTCTACATCTATCATTTTATCGATAACTTCTTCATTTTCCCCAATATCGATAACAAATTTATAACCAATATTAAAAAAAAATCAAACCAATTTTAAAAGTATATATATCTAATTCTAGACACCTTACTTCCAACTTACTGACTTTGCTTCAGATATTTTTTTACTTTCATTTTTCATCTATAAACATTTTGATAGGGCATTTGAGTGTTCGGCGTGAGCAAATCATCATCGCTGCTGCTGCCTGTTGCGATATTGTGCCGGGCAATGTGTTTTGCATGCGATGGCGATGCCAAATGCTGATAAATATTTTTAATTTGCTTTTTTCTACAATATTCTGTTTGCGCTGGCATTTTTATTTCAACAATTAATTATATGTTAATCGCAGTGCATGCTAATTACCCCCATCCTCCCCCCGCCCCCCTCGTTGCTGCTGCTGTTTGTTTTAACCCTGATGCGTGCAACAGCAGCAACAACAACAACAACAACAACAATAACTTTGTGCATTCAATTGAGAAATTACAACTTTTGCTTTGCCTTTGGCTGATTTGCGTACATTTCGTTGTTGTTGCTGCTTCTGCTTGTTGCTCTTGCTACTTGTTGTTGTTGTTGTTGTTGCTGTTGCATCTAGCTGCCATTCTACATCAGCTGCGAGTTTAGCTTTAAGCTATAGCTGTACTTAAATTGAGTCTAATTACTAATATCGGCTACTTTATTACTATTGCCAATGTGTTGCTTTTTTAATTAAAAAAAAAAGAAGAAGTAAAAATCTGCTAGTAGAAGGAGCTCGACTAGGAGATACCCTAAATCAAAAATGTTTAACTCAGATAAACAAAACAGCTTTAAATAATTTGATAAACATATAGTTATATATATTTATATATATAATATATATTATTACTCAAGATCAATATTATGTCAAGGTACATAAATGATCGAAAACAAAGTTATTTCTCTTAAATTGTGGTTATTTAGACTACAGTTAATCGATTTTTATCGATAGTTAGAAGTGACGAAGTTATCGATTAAATTAATTAAACTGGATACTGGAACTTATAGTACAAATTTGAAGTCGATGTCGGCTTTTCCATACAGATAAGCAGACAGACAAGGTTAAATCTGTTCGACTTTTGACTCTGATATACACTTTATGGGATCAGAGATGCTTCCCTCCGCCCATTACAAAGTTTTCCACTTCAATATACCTTTCGGGGTATACAAAAAAAAACATCCATAAAAGTTCGTGTCAGCAAAAATATAAAAGCGAAAAAAATTGCCGCCGGTGGCAACTGTTTTGAATAAAAATGCAATTTGCATGTGACTTCTGCTGCTGCCGTTGTCATTGTCATTGTTTGTTTTTGTTGTTGTTGTTGCCAGCGTGATGATGAAGATGACGATGACCGATAGCGATAACGATAACGATAATGGCATTGCCTGTGTGCGCTTGTGGCTGAACTCACTGACATTTCTATCTCAAAGCCAAGCGCCCCAAAAACTGTTAACAAACTGAAGCGTGAAACGAAACAGGCTATGAAACAATGAAAGAGTTGAAGGGGCACGAAGAGGCAGGCGAATGATTGAAGGGGGGGAGGGAGGTGCACAGGTTAGGAGCACAATCGTCTCGGCTGGCAGCTAAAGTTGTTGAGTGGCTTTTTTTCGCCTTGCTTTTCGCATGCGTTTTGACATTTTGTTTGTCTTGTTTGGCGGCATTGATTTGTGCAACTCTTTTGTTGCCCCAATTGCATTATTATGAATGGCAAAGAAGCAGCCGAAGAAGCGAAGAAGAAATCATCATAACAAGCCGATCGTTTTGATCCTTGACTTTGATCTTTAGCTGCCACACGATGCGGCAAAGTTGAAAGCATTGCTAAGCTGCTGCTGCCGCTGCTGCTGCCGCTGCTGCTTCGTCTGCTGATGCTGCACGCATCAAACAGTAAAAAGCTAATTAGAGTTGCTGTTGTTGATGCTGCCGCAATTGCATTGCAACAAGTTGCACACGCCGCACCCTTTTCGCTTGCCCCTTAAGCACAGAGTACAGGCCAGTCTATGGCCTAGTAAAAATTTATGAAGTGCAACGAATTGGGGCGCGCGCTTTGCATTCGTAAATATGCAAAAGCAAAAGCAAAGGCAGCAATTGCGGCAGGGGAGCTTGCAAGGGGTGTGGCTGGCATTAAATTTATGACTTGCCCGTGTGTGAGTGTGCGAGTGTGTGTGCAACAGTTGCGTGTTGCCGACGCAAGACGCTGGCAAAGTGCGAAAAAGCAGCAGGTTTACAAGCAAAATTGAAAAATTGCATTTTTGCAAACTAACAAAGAGCGAAAAAATATCAGCTAGCCGAAGTTTGAATACTCTACATCTATTTGAAATATAATACACATCATTTTGGTTACTCCCTTAAAGAAATATATTTCCTAAGAATCGAATTTATATTTTATTTATTTATATTTTAATAAAATGTGCAAAAATATCGCCAAGATTTTAATACATTTTCCTCAAATTAAATTAGAAAATTAAGATTTTTTTGCTAGTTTTATAAATTTAAAAAATAAATATCTTAAAATTGGAAAAGCTGGCTGATCAATTCAAAAATTCGGATTTCTACTTTTCAGAAATAAATTATGAATTAAGAAATGAAATTAGTTCTTAAGTGTCGCCTTCAATCTTACGATAAAATTATAATACCCTTAAAGGTATAAAAAAGGATGAATTGCTTATACACTCAGAAAAAGAAATGTCGTTGAAAAGTAGAACAATTAAGACATATATTTATTAAAAATATAAACTATTGCTAAAGTGTAGAAATTCAAACATTCAATATCCTTTCTGAATGTTAAGGTGAGGAGTTGTCCTCAGCGAACTTCTAAAAATTCAGCGCAATATTTTTCTTCAAGTGTATGTGAGCTAATCAGAATAGTAAATAAAGCATAAAAATGAGTAAAATAACAGTTCAAAAAGACTAAAGAGATATATAAAAGATAAACATCATCTAAATACCCCTATATAAACTCAACAACTGAAGCTGATCACTTGCTTGAGGTGTTGCACACTTCACAATCGAATTCAAGTGCTCAATGGCAGAGCAAATAACTATCAAATTGAAATATAAACTACAAATAAACTGTTATATTTTATGGCTATTTGGTTTTTGATTTCAACAATTGCTGCGTTTTTCAATTATTCAAAAATTGTTGTTGCTGTATAAAACAAAGAAGGAAAAAAATAATGAGGGGCGCATTTGCAAATTGAAATTACAGCAAACGTAAATTGCAATAATTGTACTAATTGTTATTGCAATTATATTGCGGATAATTACCATGACTAATGCCGTGATGCGGACTTGAGAGGGGCGGGAGGGGGGGGGATAAGTTACAATGCAATGAATAATATGAACATTCCCATCTAACAACAACAGCAACATTGGCAGCAACAACTACAACAGCAGCATTGGCAACATTAGCAACAATAACAACAACAACAATAACAACAACAGCAACATTAGTAACAACAACAACAGCAACATTAGCAACAACAACAATAGCAAGATTTATTAAGCGTATGTTAATTCCGAGTGCAGCCAAGATTTATGTTAAAACAAGAAGCAAACTTTGTTACTCTAAAAGGGTATTTGTTGCGTTGCGGATAATGCGAGCTAATTTATTGGAATTCGCTTGGCTTGTAAATAACCAAGGCATAGTTTTAGCGGGTAGTTTAACGGGGCTTATAATTATAGCGACTACTACTGTAGAGATCTCCAGTTAACAGCTTGGTTCTGATTCTGAAACTAAAATGGCTTAAAATAATTTTATGCATTTAAGATTATACATTCCCTGCAATATCTGCACAATGATTACGGATTTTTTTGAAACAAATTTCTGTAAAATATAAGAGAAGCTTTTCTAATGTTAAGAAATTTTTTTTTTTGTGTATACTTAGAAATTACTTATAAAAACCCGAAAAACTTTTCTTTTTTCATTGCGAGTTTCTAAAATTCAGTGTAGTTTGGCTATATATGAAAATATGTTTTGGTTAACAAAATTAGGTTTCTTATCCAATCTTTATGATATGTCTAGAGCTGATTAATAATATGACAGCCTATATTATATATCAGGAGTGCTATATATTTGCAAATGTGTCTCTTAAGTCTATCGGCAATCGATTTGAATCGATTAAACTGCGTATATTGTAAATTTAAAGTCTCTAGTTCCCATAATCTCTGATATCGGGCATACAAGACCTACGTAGCTATACCGCCTGGGCAGTTGATGATGATCAAGTAAATATACATTTGATGGTTTCGGAGATGCTCACTACTGCCTTTTACCTAACTTTGCTCAACTTCGCTACATCCTTTTTCCCCATTTTCATTTTCAGTTTAAGGTAATTTCCATTTCCCAATAAAACTGTATAATAAATTCTAATACCCAAATTTCCACCACCTCCACTCACCAAAATCCTGCAACCTGTCAGCATGAAATTGCACTTTGCTGCTCGGCAGATTCAACTCTCAAATCTCGGTCTCCTTTCACATCGATTGAATGTTGGACGGAAAACACTTTCCCATGCAAATGATTCCAAGGATTTTTGCATAAGATTGGCCCAAGGCTGGGAAAGTGGCGAGCACGAGAGAGGAGAGGGAGAAGGCCGAACAATGTCCTTTAAGGCAATCACCTGCAAATGCCCATGCAAAAAGTAAAAGCAAACGCAGGTACAAGGATAAGACACAAAGGGAGAGGAATAGGAAAATAAGGACGACTTTGGCTATCGCTTAACATTACTCACAGTCGACTGGAGGGCGGGGCCAAGAGTGGATGTGGAACTCATTTCGCATTATCCCATTGATGAGCGCTCATTATTATTTATTATTTCTGCACTTTGAATATGCAGCAAGGTGCACCAAGGAAAAAGGGACGTGGGAATTTAAACAACTAGCAAAAAATAAAAAGGAAAAAGCAAAATAAATATATTATGCACTTCTTGGTCTTCTCTGCTGGAAAAGATTTGCCTCCCCTACTTGCAACGTGCAACAGTTCAACAGTTTTGAAAGTGCAGGCGAATTTAAACGAAATTTAATTGTATTTTGGCCAAATACGAAAGATTGTGTCGATTACAAAGCCGACGCAGGAAACTACCCTTCCATAAATACACACACAGAACTGCGTGGGTCCTGCCTTTATTCTTCCGCATCCTGCGAGCGGATATTGAGCCAATAACTCGATTGTCCGCTCAGCTCGAGTCCTGTTTATGGCCAGTTGGCCAGTTGGCCAGTTGGCTAGTTTTGTAATTGTACAATCTAAAATTGAAGGGCATTTCGAGGCATAAATCGACTTTTGTTCAGCAGACAGGCAGATGAACCTTTGTCTATATATATATATATGTTTTGGGTTTACTTTGAGTGAATAAAATATGTGCGTAAAGCGATAGCGAAGTTTGGTAAATAATTATTCAAAAATATTTATAGACCAATAAATATATTAATAAAATTATAAACAATCTGTGAGGATTACTGTGGAATACTCTGATATTAGTCTAATATCAGCTCTTCTTTTGATGAGTATATACAATTAATTCTAGATCAAACCTGAGTAATATATTCAAAATTCTTGTACGAGATGAATATTCAAAAATGAGTCTAAAAAATGGAACCTAAACATAATAAATATAGATGTATTATTTCTCAAGGGGTAATCTTCTGTTTGATGACTTCTACCAGTACATAAATTCCCCTCTTTCCATTAGGTAAAAATTTTCCCACCTACTCTGCTACGCTCAGACTCCATCAGCTGACTGTTCCGCGTCAGATTTTCCCATTTCACCGACCACACAAAGAGCTCCGTCAGCGGAACCCTATGCAAGATATATAATTATTCACTTAACACATATCTTGTCCAAGTATCTTAATTATATTAATTAACTAGTGCAGCAAAGGAAAATTCAAATCTTAATAATAATTTTCATGTTTCGTGGCTCATTAATTTTGCTTGTTAACATTTGCAGTTAACAAATTTCCAAAAGCCACTGAAAAGGAAATAAGTCAAAAATACCAACAAAAAAAAATTTATAAAATTTGCAGCTGAAAAACATTTGCATGGCTTTCACTTTTCGGTGGAGGGGGAAAAATTGTAAATGAAAATGGAAATGGAAATTTGTCACAAATTACTTTCACTTCGGCATCGAATTACAACGGAAGTTAGTGAAAATCATTTGGATGCTGTTGACAGCATACAAATCCTTTCACTTCCCCCACCCTGCTCCATGTTTGCATGTCAAATTTAATTTCTATACAAATAGAGTTTTGCCAGCTGCCAGCAAAAACCCGCAGACTCAAAAGTGAAAGGATCTTCGAACGTGTGCGGGAAGCACTCCTGGCAAGGGGTAAGCGCTAAGGTTGAGGGTAGGGGTTGGAGTAGGTGTAGTCTCGGAAAGAATATCATATGGAACTATGGAACGCCTTTAATGATGATAAATGCGACTGCAGAAGTTCCGCCACATTTAGCGACAAAAATCAAATGCGTTTTAAAATGAGACGAGCAGAAGTGCGAGTGAGATGGCGCTAGGGGGTAACCCTAACACGCGGATTGGGTTACACAATAAACAAAAGCAACAACAAAAGGGAATCGGGCAAAATACAAAAAAAAAAAAACTGGGCGCATGCGTCGCACGCTCAAAAAACGGCAGCCTTTCGGCATGGGTGCGACACAGGGTGTACATAAGCACCCCACACCCTGTAAAAAAGGTGCGTTTAGCACGCGTTGATTTCTCTTCTTCTTCCTACAGTTTTATATATATACTTTTATCTATGCTCATTCTTCTCTTTCCATTTTGTTCTCCAAGCGCACCCTTTTTTTGTTGCTACTACCTTTCTCATGTACTTACATTTTTTGCTTATCATTTTTAAAATGAATCTAAGCGAATGCAAAACAGGGTTGAAAATATTTTTTTATATGTGCCTTCATTTTATAGCCGTTCTCCACTTCCCACCCCTTTTTTCATGCCAGGCAGCTGCAAATAAAATTTTGATTTTTATTTTGATTTCGATTTTCTATTTTTTTTTTTGCGAGTGCAATTTTACTTAAAAAATGTGCCAAAAAGTGGAAAAATTAATTGTGGAAAATGACAGAAATCCGCTCAAGTGACATTTTAACCTCTTGAAAAAATAACTGTAAGTGTACGGATTTTTAATGGCGTAAATTATTGATGCCTGCATAAAAGTGACTGTTTCTGGGAAAAAAATCGGATTTAAATTGTTTAAGAACTGTTTGAAAATTGGCAATAAAAATATTGCGGGTCGAGATATTGTAAAAAGAGTTGGGAGAAAGATATATGGGCTGATATTTGGGATAAATGATAAAAATAATTCCGGGATGAATGAATGAACGTTCTAATCATAGTTTACGCTGCAAAGAAACCAGTTCTTTAATAAAATTAAGAAATAATACACTTATTAAGAATAATTATATATAACAAAGCAAATGTTAAGAAGGTAATGATAATCATTTTTTTGCATGCATTTTTCCTTACCTTAATTATACACATCAAACTAAGCTACAAAATTATTCATTGCGAGCAAAAAAAAACTAAATCAGGCTTAACGCCTCCGCCTTACTCCATTTAGTGCTCCCCGCGATCCGCCCCTGTTTTTTTAAGCACCCATAATTATCGCATATGTGCCGGCAAGATTTTCACTCAATTTTCAAGCGAATTTCGAATTTAAATGCAAATAAGAAAAATTAAATAAATATATGTGTTTAAATGTGTGTATTTTTAATCTATGTATATATGTATTTATACATGTATGTGGGCGCTTTACGCAATTTTCTGCGGTGCCTGCTTTAATTCAATATAAAAGCGACTTGGGCTAAATAACAACAATTACAAAACACACGAAGCGCACACAAAGCAAAGCAAAAAGAAAAAAAGCAAAGCAAACCACACTCAACAAAAACAACAAACGTCACGAGCCGCTGCACCTGCGCATGCAAAACGCGTAAGCGCGTGTGAGAGGGAATGGGAGAGGGAGAGAGGTGCCTGGTACGAAATTTATGCAAACGAGCAGCGAAGTGTAGAAAGGCGTACAGGCAAGCGAGCGAGCGAGAGAGACGGAGAGTGCCAAAGCAAGCGGGGGAGTAACGGCCGTATGCAAAGACTGCGCTCGCTGCTGCGCTTGCGTGTCGAGAGCGCATTAAACAGAGCACGAGAGTCGCTACGTTATTTAAATGAGATTATGAGCTTTTGCTAAGTGTGTGTGTACATGTGTGTGTGCTTGGGCATATGTTATGCTTGGCCTAACGACTTGGACATGCATTGGGCGGGCTGAGCTTGTGTTTGTATGCGTGTGTGTGTGACAAAAGAGAGCAGCAGAAAAAGAAGAAGAAGCAGCAGCAGAGAAATAAGAAGAAGCAGTTCAATAAATTATCCAGCAGTGAAAAGAGCTCATTACGAATTCGATTCGTAATCTATAAATATTCCTTGCGTGATCCGTTTCGAGTAATCTATAATTTAATATTAAATTTTATTTGTTATTTAATTTGTTTGTTACATATATTATATTGTATGTCTATGGACTACGTAGTGAACAACTTTGCATGCTTGCAGAATGCATTCTGTAATGTTTAATCAGTCAGTAGTTCGCTGCTGGGAACGCGTTTTTATTTTTTGGCTTGACACTTGCACAAAGGAGAGGCAAACAAAATCAACACAATGCAAACCGTTGATCAACTGCTGCAACTGCAACTGTTGCAGTTTTATTTTGCCTTTGACTTGTTCGCAAAAGGACAATGCACAAATTGCACTTGGGTTCTTGTTTTACAGCATTGTCCTTGCGCAAGCTGCTGTTCCCACGCTGCTGTTACTGACGACACACACACACACACACACACACACTTTAATGCAAAACAAAGAGTAAAGAAAAGACTGAAAACACCTACATTGATTTCTCTCCCTCTCTCCTTCTCCCTCTATCTCTCTGGCTCTCTCTCTCTCTGCTGCTGCAGGTGCGCTCACCTCTACTTCTGCTTCTTATTCTACTTCTTCTTCGTGGCACTTAATTAAAAACCCGAAAACTGACATTCGATTTATGAGCCAATGTTTTTCGTCCTTTTCTATTTTTTTTTTTGGGTGGCACTTCCTCGTAATTGTTGCCCAATTTCAATTGCCATCAATTCCTCAATTCTTTAACTCCCCCGTCTCGTTTCGCTCTGCTGTCAAACGGTAAAAAATCTAATAATTTCAACGCTTTTGTTTTGTTTTGTTTTGAGCGCTGTTTCTGTTATACAGTTTAGAGAGCAGGAGAGGTGAATAGCAAGGTTGCATTCTCTTTGGCGGTTCGTCAGTACTTCTGCTGCTGCATCTTCTTCTTCTTTGGGCTCAGGTTGCGCAACAGGCGAGGATCAAGTCAGCGATGCGAGAAATCGGTCACAAATACCGCAATACGAAAAGATTTTCTGCGACTATAAAAAATCCAAAGACAAAAAACATGCGAATAATCTCGGCTTGGATTAGAGATTAGACAAGAATATTTTTCCAAACATTTTTTAGCTGGAAAATACTAAGAAATGAACATATAATCCACAACTAATAATACATTCTTTAGATAAACCATAATTTCCATATTTTTCCCTCTTAAAACTCATTGATTTCGATATATACAGTATTTTGGTTTAGTTTCCTTTGCAATATCTACTTTCTTTCCTTTCATTATCATTTCCAACACTCTAATCTACTTTCGTTCCCAAACTTCACACTTCAAACGTAAGAAACAAAATTCCAAAAATTATTTCCATATGAGCTGCTCTTCAAGTGCACATTTCACGCTTAGAAAATTCCAGGACACAAAAGCTTTGGAGGCAATATCCTGCCGTTATTTGAGGCAACGCTTCAACGCCTTGCCATGAAAATAATTTGCACATTTTCACAACAAATTTTCCCGGAGGGATGGGAAGGAGGGGAGTGGGGGGCCCACATGTTGAGCCACTTCAGCCAATCCTCGGCGAGTCCTGGCTGATTATTGAAGTGCGTGTATATTTTTTATCAGCATATTGCGAAGGTCCTGGCGTTTGCGCAAGGAGCTCTCTTTTTTTATGGGCTGCCAACCCTCGGGGGAAATATTAAAATGAAATCCACACGTTCGTTTTTTTTTATTATGTAAATCAACCCCTTTTTTATGGGTCTGCTTATCATGCACAAGGGAGGCGTTTTTCTTCTTCTTCTTCTTTTATATATGCGCAGCTTATTCAAATGGCGACGGGCTCGTAAAAAAAGGGTTGCTGTGATTTGGAGAGGGGGTTGAGCGGGTTAATCATAACTGTTTTATTTATGTAAATAGCAACCCTTTCACGAAGAGTGAAAGAGAGATAGAAAACTTTGCTTTGATTGGCCATGCAAATATTGAAAATTCCACTCACAAAATGGCGTTTCTTCCTCTTCCAGTTGCAGTTGACTTGAAGTTTGAAAAGTGTCAACAGAACGTGGCCAAAACTGCGAGGCGGCTAACAAGCGAACATGTTGACACAAATATGCGCGATGTCAGCAGCACAAATCAAAGAAACAACAGCTTCACTCACATGGAACAGGACGTGGACGCGGACGAGGAGCACGGCGAAGAGGAGGAGCAGGACGAGCTGCCGCAGCAAAGTGATAACGACAATGGCAAGGCAGCAACGCTGCTGCAATCAACTGCTGCAAGGGGCCAACAACAGCAACGTGGCAACAAAAACTGTGCAACTTTGTTGTCGCCCTTTCATCACACAATGAAAACTGAACACGGGCAACAATTGCAGCAGTCAGAGGACGTTGAGAAAGAGGAGCAGGAGCAGGAGCTGGAGCAAGAGGAGCAAGAGCAGGAGCTGGAGACGCTCTATGAACGCCTCAGCAATGCCAGCGCGAAGGATGCACAGGACTTGGAGCACCGCTTTAAGTTGCAGCCACAAAGTGGTAAGTTGACAAAATATACAGATTTAAACTCCTAGATTTAAAGTTGGATTAAAGACAAGCGGAGATAGCCGTGCTTAAATTAAGATTAAATACTAGCAGAGATGACCCAGTTTAACTTTTATTTAATCAAAATTTCTATGCACTGATATTATATAGAAGAGTTGAAATAAGATATATCTGAAGACATCTCTGTGTCCTTAAAGTACTATGGATATTCTTAAGCAGTCTTTGGAAGACACATCTAAACTGCCAGGCTAGCTCGTGTCTAAAATAATAATTATATTTTTTAAGTGCTATATTCAAGCATACTGAGATAAATATTTATCTCGCCAAATCAATCCCTTAACTTATCAAATTCCACATTCAACTCTTGTTAACCACCCACCCCTTCAAAATGCTATCAAAACTGTATTTCTGGCGATAAAAATCACATTTTTGGCAAAAATGTTGTGAAATTTACAAAACTATTTGCCTCAGGGGGTGTTTAGCACCCCTTTTGCGAGCCGTACACAAATTCAACCCCTCTGGATTAAAGTGCTGTGCGTGTGTTAATTAAATTTGTCCCTCAGCTGCTAAGCATCTTAAGCCCAGTCACAAAATAATTCATATACATATATGGAATAAGTTGATCGTTCGATTTTGGTATTCTATATATTAGTTGGGAGGGTAGTTGACAAGGTCAAATTTTGGCCAGCTTGTCTAGTTTATTGTCTTTATTTACATGCGTTTTTTGGCGCGAGTCCTTGTGGCAATTATTATGCCTGATGTCGAGCATCATTTTTCACAAAAATCTTGGCAGTTTTTTTTTTTATTTCCAATTTTTACATATCTCGTATAGCAGTTTTGATTCGGCTTTGTCTGGTAACATGATGAACGACGATGACATTCAATGAGGTCCTTTCCCAGTTTTATTTATGTGTGTCCTTACAAATAAATTTCGTTCTTTCTTATTTCGGTTTCTTGTTTTTTTTGGGTAAAAAACGACTCGAATCAATTGCGTTGTCAACGTGGCTCGATAAGGAAATATTCCTTAAAAAAAAGGTAGAAAACAAAGAAAGGAAGGTAACGAGACACAACAACAACAACAACAACAAGAATAAGGCATGAGGAACACGTTACGCTTTACGGTATTTTGCGTGCATTTGACACCCCTCCTGAAGGACCTTCTCTCAGGTAGCCGCCTCGTTTTCTTATCGCCTATGCATATATACATATATATTTATATATATATATATATTTTTGGCTATATGCGGGGCAAAGTTTCTACTTTCCAACCTACCCCCACTTCAGTTTTTCCGTCGTCTCTTTTTTAAATGCAATTTTTTGCATGAAAATTTGTGTTTTTCTTTGCCCAATTTTTTTTTTCCTTTTTTGAGGGGTGATTTTTAGGGAACTTTTTTCTAATTGCGTTTTTTCTTCGTTTTGATTTATTTACGCAGCTCTTGAGATTTTTTTGGACAATTTTTTGCTGGCACTTTTCTTTAATTTTTTGGCTAGGGTTTTCCCACGAGTTTTAATGTAGAAAATAAGCATAAATCTTAAATATCTTTGCAGCCTCAGCTAGATAATTTTGAAAATGGGCAATTTCTGTGGGTTGATTATTTTGCTGTCAGTTTTGACAGTTTTTCTTTGGGATAGTGAAAGTATATAAAAATATATAAATATGGGAAAATTGAGATTAAAATGAGTAAAAATGAGTTTAAATTCCAGCGAAACTTAGATTCAAATGTTGGCTAAGGAATAGAAGTGCTTAAAGTGTTACTCTTTTAACTTTATTACAAATGCCTTATCAGGAATTCGTTTAAGGCTTGCTCAGCTACAGTTTTACGGCATATTTACTTCCTTATTTGGCCGAAAAACTTTCATTCATTAATTTTCGTTGATTTGTACATGATTTAAAATCACCTTTTTTTTGTGGTTGTCGAATAGGTAGCACTTGCTATCGCTGTTAAGAAATCACTTGGGCATTCTGTGCTCATTTGCCACACACATTTATGGGGCACTAAAAATGAAAAGCCGCAACAACAACAACCACAGGTTGCATGTTGGAAAAGCCACAAGAGGAGAGAGATACTCAAAACTGAGGACGCCTTTTATGACTTCATTAGACATTTCACTTTTACTTGTTTTTCTTTTTGCCTTTCCCAACTAAATTTGTTGAACATAGGCATAAATTCAACTATTTACGAAAATTCCCTTTTTTTACTCGCTCGGCCTTTCCAAAATTTTTTTTCTCTCTTATTTTTTTAGTTGTAGTTTCAATTTTAGTTTTTTTTTTTAATATATTTTCCGGCTGCAAGAAGAAAACTCTTCCTCGAGTACTTGGGAACTTTTTTGTTTTATGTTCTTTATATTGACTTAAGTAATTCTCGGCAATGAGCGAGTTTTACGATTGAGGGCCGATTGACGGATTGAACGATTGAAGGACGTTGCGACTAACCCATATTTTTTATGGCCAAAATGCGAACTCGGCTTGGGTAAATACTCATGTACATCTCAATATATAAGTCAAATGTTAAATGTTGGTAAGTCAACGGGCCAAAACACTCATCGCGTTTGCCTTTTTAGCGAGTCCTTGTGAACGTGAGAGTTCTTTCAGAACCAGTAGCCAATGTCCACACGCAGGCTGCAAGGCCTAATTAACATGTTCGATCCACACAGCATCTCCTCTACAGGGTATTTGCGGCACAAAAGGTAGCTCGACTGCTTTTTCTTTTTTATGATTTACGTGGAAATCGGCGCATCGTAAAAAATGCAAACAGCGTGAAAAAACGACACGAATGCAGAGTGGTGAGCAGCGACTGCTAGATGCCCTGTAAAAAAATAATTTCACGACTACCTGATACCCATTAAAAATGTTCTTTTTCTAAGGAAATAAATCAGTTTAAAACAGGTTGTCGAAGCGTAACTGCAACTTCTGAGTGCTGAGCAACGACTGACTGATATCCTATAAAAACTAAATATTATTTTCTTAAAAAAATGATGTCAGCTTAAAAAAGGGCATCAAACAGGAACAGTAATTGAAATTCTGCCGATTCAAGACAGAAATTGAATCTTATTGTAAAAACCAAAATCCTAGAGTAGATAACAGAATTTTCGGATTGATTCTCAAAAACTGAATCGCAATTTGACATTTTTTAAGAACCAACATTATTAGAACCGACATTATTGGTCTATGGTACCATATCTATATTGAATACCGAAAACCAATTCAAAAATCTTACTGAAACCGGAATCGGAATTGAACATATATTAGTTCTAGCAGCAAGCCAAAGTATGTCCCATATACCCTATATACCCTGTAAATAATAGGTGCTTATCAGTGACGGAAGCGTTTGCGCCTTTTGGGTGTTAAATGCCGCAGGACAAATGAAGTTGTACGACTTCAGTTACCTGACTGACTAATTGAAGGACTGACCAACTGACCAACTGACTAACTGACTGAAGGACAGACAGACAGACAGACAGCATTGCACTTCTGACTTTTTATGACTTTGTAACAATTTTTTATGATTTTGTTTTTGGACCATAAAAAATTGTGCATCTTTTACCTGCTGCAGTTGCAGTTGAGATCGTTTTTTATATGTGCAGTACATGATTCGGAAAGATTTTGTTTTTTTTTTTTTAATATATTTTGGTCACCTTGGAATGTGACTTTTCGTAATAATTCGTTTGTGTTTATTTTTTGAAGTTTTCCGGGAATATATTTTCATGCATAAGATTTGTGACTTTTCACAAGAGAAAAAGTAGAATTTGATTTTCCGCTTGTTTTATGATTTGTAGTTGAAAAGTCAAAAAGTTGTAGAGCAGCTAATTAAATTTGGAATTCTGAAAGCAATAAAATATATACAAAAAAGATTTACAAACAAATTTAATTGGAACACATAAAGATAATTAATAAATGAAAGAAAATAGTTAATAATATAGAGTAATAAAATATATGCACAGATTTACAAGCAAATTAATTGGAACATAAAAAGAATATTAATAAGTAAAAGGAAAAATACTTAATATTACTAAATAAATCCTTAGAACTATAGGGAAAGAACTAAAGGGAATCAGTAATAAATAAACAACGATTATTAATAAATAACAATAAAAATACTTAAATTACTTACAAAATACTTAAATAGGAAATTGAGAATATCGAAGACAATCCACAAATCTCAATGCAAAACTAAACTTTTCTAAAAGCATGTTTAAATTATTATTATAATTATTTTCGCATTTTATAATAATAATAAATTTGAGTCGTCTGCAAGTGCCATAAATATATGTTAAATAAAACTAAAATAAAATCGCTAAGCAAATCAAACAAATAATAAACGAAGAAGCAAAGCAAAGTAAGGCAGAAGCAGCAGCAGAAGAAGCCAGGCCAAAGTGGGTGGCACTCACAAGGGTGGGAGGGAGGTGTGGGTGGGAGGGGGGAGTATGCATGTGCATGCATATATGAATGGCAAATAAAAATGCGACAGAGCCGAACAAAGAGCAAAAGCAGACGACAACAATAAGCAGCAAAACTGCTGCTGCTGCTGCTGGCGTCGACGTCGGCAGCAACGCAGCTTTAAAATAATTTTACATAGCAAACGCAACACACACACACACAGAAAGTTTTGAGGCGTGTGCGCCAATCATAAAATAATATGCATATACACACACGCACGCATACACAGACGACGACGTCGACGCCAACGCCATTTGAAAGCTAAATTTAAATTTTAAGCCACACCCCAAACAAGCGCACGCATACCGCACACACACGCACACACATAGACAATGGAGTCGGCTGCCGAGCCGAACAAAACGAACGGTGCCTCACACACACACACACGCACACACGCGAGACATTGTAGTAAAATTTTAAAACGTATAAAATGTTGGAGCAGCAGCAGCAGTAGCAGCAGCACACACTAATACAATCACACTCACTCAGTCACTCACACTCTCACACTCACTCACACTCTCTCGCTCAGTTTGCGCTCAAATGCAAACGCATTTCTCACTCACACTAAAGCGCTCATTTCTCCAAGTAGCATTGAATGTGGAACGTGTTCTTCTAACAAGCTTCAAACCCACAACGGTAAATAAAATGAGCACGAGAGAGTGAGAGAGCGAGAGCGAGTGAGAGAGCGCGCGCGTATGTGTATATGTGTGTGTGAGAGAGCGACCAATGCGCGCTGCTTTTAAAGCTCATCCAGTTGGCGGCTTTTTGTGTGCCTGTCTGTGTGTGTATCTGTGTGTGTGTGTTTTTTTTGTGGGGCCGCCGTTGCAGTTGGCGCGCCGACGTGAAACCAGTTAAACGCGTTGACTCTTGCGAAGCACATCGTGCACAGCTCAGCGCAGCTCGTGTGTGTTTTTTATACATATAACAAAAAAGCAAAAGCGCTTCTCTTTTTTAACAGACAGCACTAAAAACAACCCTTACCGCTTTGGGGTGGCTAAAAAAAAAACAACAAAAAAAAACTTCAACGCTGTTTAGTTTTTTGGGCGCAAAAACACCAAATTTCAACTCAAAAACTCGAAACACTCAAACAAAGTCAATGCCGGCATAAAGAGAGCAAGAGCGAGAGAGAGAGCGCGCAGTGCAAGAGAGAGCGATAGAGGGAGAGAGAGAGAGAGACAGCCAAGTTGAAAGGCAGAAAAACGTCCATCAACATCATCATCATCATCAGCAGCAGCATCATTATCAACAAGAGCCCAGGCCTAGGCGATTATCCATCAGAGACGGCAACAGCAACAACAACAATTGTTGAGAATTTAGTCGTCCTTTGGCATTGAAAGGCTCTTCCGTCTGTCAGTTTCATGCGAAACACGAACGCGTTTGGACGCAGGCCGGCGCAACACAAAAAAACACAAAATCCAATTCCAAACAAAAAATCCAATCCAAGAAATTCTAACCAAAATAGTAAATAAGAAAAAAAAACAATTTGACGTAGTTTTTGGTGTGTGTGAAGTGAAAAATAAAACGTACTTTTCAAACAAAAACATATCCCATATATAAACAATATATACACTATATATTCTGTATACCGATCAATTTGGTCTGCCTTGTGGTGTGTGAAAATGGTTATGTCGGAGCTACATTGGCACTCAGCTAGTCCCGAGGATAACAACAACTCCTTGAAGCATGATCTCCTGAAGGCAAACACAAACAGCGCCAGAGACGCTACCGTCCATCTAATGCAGAATCGATGTAAGTCTCTTCTATATAGAAATATATATTCAACTTCAAATCAGCCTTCAATACAGATGAGAAGTCTTCCATCAACAAGTTTTAAAAATTGCTTAACTTTATTTGTGCATTTAATTCAAGTTGATTTTATGAACTTGAAAAACATTTTAAGAATTTTTTAGAAATATTTATTGATTTGATTGATCAAAATCGAATATCAATCTTCTATATAGACGAGAAGTTTTCACTCAACTACTTTGAGAAACTGTTTAGAAATATTTATGATTTATTTATGTTGATTTGAGAAACGTTTTTGAATTGCTTTGCAATATGCATACGACATATATTTGAAACTTTTAACTTTTAGAAAAGTTTTTAAAAATATATTCACATTGATTTGATTGATATAAGCGCAATGTTTATCTTCGATTCGAATATCTGCAGAAGTCTGCAGTAAAATACTTTTTATCAATCGATAAGAAATGTTTATGCAACACATTCAACTTGGTTTCTGAATGAGATTAGATACATTTATGTGTGTTATGTTATTTAACCAAACTTCATGATATAATCTTGCAAGTTGGTAATCTTTTAACAGTTACTTTGACTTTCTAAACTGGAGGTAAACTGCAAGCTGAGGAAAAGATACTTGGCAGCAGCATATATTTCAGAAGTGGGAATCAGTTCCTTGTTAAAGTTGATTTTGAGTCAGTTTAAATATCATATATGTTATGAACTGTTATTTATATGTATTATTTGTATATTTATGTCTATCCCTCTCAAAAGTTTTCCAAACTAAATGAATCATTCTGATGAAATTTTTCAATATCGTCTATTCAAATATCAGAATTTGGTATCAGTTAATGATTCATTCAGCTCGACTTTGATATTTTTAGCTTGATACCAATAAGCATTGCAATTATATAGATAATCACTCGATTATTCATAGCTTGGAGGTGCACAGGTGCACACATCATAAATATTATAAATATCATGTACTTATATATGATTTCCACCCATTGGGCGACCCACTTAATCGAGTACTTTTTTATAGGGAAATAAACCATATTTCTTACACAACTCAAGACAAAAATGACCATGTAAAAATCGGAACGCATTAAAAAAATACGATTTTTATTTGTACCATTTTATTGCCGCTGACTGCTTATCAATGCGATTAGATACAAAACGGTAAATACTGTTTTGAAAAGTGTTTTTTTTGGATGTGGCAAGAGAAGGGGAGGAAGTAATTGTTATTCGATTATAAGTTGAAGTATATATTTAAATGATTTTTTGTGTATCTTTAATGAGTTGTAGATAAATATATATATATGAACTTAAGTAAGGATATTATTAAAAGATTTATTTTATAGACTTAATTTAAATAAGAGTTAACTTTGGAGAAATATTATCAGTAGTAAATTAATGCTTTTAATTAGTTAAGGATATCTTTGATAATCATCTTATATGGACACAACTTATATAAGGCTTACTACTTACTACTTACTATTATGAGTAGTAAAAGAATGCTTCTAATGAGTTATAGATAAATTCGGGTGTACGTGTCTCCAGCTAAAAATTGATAAGCCACACAAGTGTTATCTTTAAACGATTATATATGTCCGAGCAGCATGATTTCCATATACTAGCCACGATTTACTTATCGGCAGGCCAAACTGATATTTCCAACTGCTTATCGCGTCTGGCACCTGTAGCCAAGAAACTGCTCTCAATTTCTTGGTAAACAAATTTCGTCATTCAAGCAGTGCGTCAACAATGTCATCGATTCTAATAAATTAATCGATCGACAATACGTTTTAAATTAATATGCTGACGATTTATTTGAGTCCCTCGGTTGACGACGACGACAAAAAAATTGATTATTTATAGTCGTTGTCGCAATGAGCTCATTACTCTAGTGGTAATAACTAGCACAAACTGGACAATCAGCAAAAATTCAAAAAACTAACAAAGAACAACAAAAATCCAAGGCTACCTTTTTTTGTTGAGCTTATCGGAGCAAATGTGAAACGCGTGAACTGGTCAAGAAAGAGGGCGTGTGCTGTGTTCGTCTCATTATGGCCTGTTCCAAGAAATGATAGAGCCGCAAACCAAAAACATTCTTCGATTAATCTTTATCGCTGCGGAAATGAGTTTCCGATATAGATAGAGTTAAGTTTACGTCTTACCCCTCTAATTACTTACTACGCCTTTGTGAAAGTCACGAACTGAAATCAAAGATATAACATTTGTAAAAGTTTAACAATGAAATTGGTCGAAATCGTTGCTATAATATGCCATAGATTATACATTTAAGAAGTTAACGATGGTTCCATGAAAGCTATGTGATCTAGTATTCAGTTGTTGATAATCTTTTGTCTTTTTGTGGATAGCTTTTTAGTACACATAAATCAATTTGGAACTTAAATGATTTACTTTTTATATCGACTTGGCTGATCAGGAATATCTATATACTTTATACAGTTCAGATAAGAATGTAATTTCACACAGAAAAGTTGAAATCAGTTTTGTTATGTCAAGAATTATTAACATTAAAAAAAAGGGGAAACACAAAACATTCAGTTCAATTTAATCAATCAAAACCCACTTTAAATGGAAGATAAATTTTATATATATAATCTATATATATATCTTAAAATTAGTCGAATGGCAAGTAAGTGCGCCAGAGTAAAAATTCTCAACAAATTGCTGCATTTTCTCAACAAGAATGTGTCAAAACGATTTTATATATATACATATATATATATATATTTTTATGTATTTTGCATATATATAAATATTAATTGTTGATTCATTATTATACTTAATTATTTATTATTATATATTTTTATATATTTTTTAT
Source organism: Drosophila imparisetae (assembly GCA_035042265.1). Lineage (NCBI taxonomy): Eukaryota > Metazoa > Arthropoda > Insecta > Diptera > Drosophilidae > Drosophila > Drosophila imparisetae. Next base: position 43,835 of record JAWNLP010000524.1, on the reverse strand, counting down.
TTTGTTTATTTCGATTTGAATTGTCGGCATATGAATACTAAAACATAAACATGGTCTAAGGCGCTCTCTCTCCCTCTCTCTCACTCTGTTCCACTCTGTCTCTCTTGTTTTGCTTTGTTTTGCTACGAATCTTTGTGCAAAAGATGAGGCAACAAACAAGCCGTCAACACGCACAACACAGCGCTCAGCGCTTTTGGCCACAATGCGCGGGGTCAAGAGTTCAAGACACGCAGCTTCCGACCAAGACGACGACGGCGACGACTCAATCGATAGTCAGTCTGCGCACGTGATGTGTGTGCCACACACACACACACACACAAGCACAGATATAAATATATAACACCCCCTCACACACACACAGCTGTCGAGGTCATTGACTAATTGTGCAAATGTATCTGCTCACAGGACTCGGCACAGGACTCGCAGTTTCCTAGTTGCCAGCTCTTATTACACTTCTCCCTCTACTCTTATCTTCTCTTCTCTGTTCTTCTCGCTCCCCCGCTGTGTCTGCTTAACGTCTGCGGTTTTTGCATTTCCACATTCGCAATTGAAAAATTGTTGTAGAAATTCGAAATATTTGAAATTTTCCATTGCGCATTTGCCGCATTTGCAGTTTTTGACCCGCTGCGCGTGGCACGCGTCCATTCTGCACCCCGCACCGCTTACCCCTCACCCGGAATTGTAGTAAATTGCTGGCGGGGGTGGCTCGCTTCAAAAATGTTACCATAATTTATGTGGCATTTTAACGCGCAGTTTTTGGAAAATTAGTTTGAAGGCGTCGGCGTCGGCGTCGGCGTTGCCTTAAGTGCTGCTGCTGCCCAGCGCCTTGATTGCGCTACAAACTAAAAACTGCACTCGAAAAAAAATCGCACTCAATTTTAGAAAATTGCACTGAACATTAAAAAGTTTTTTTTTTTGTTTTAGAAATAATTCAAAAAATTGTACATAATTTTTCAAAATTTTAGAAAAATTAAGAAAAGAGAAACTTTATTTTTAGAAATATGCATTCTGAATAATAACCTGAGTTATCCCCCAAAAATTGAGAGCGATTTTTTTCTGTGTGTGTCTAAAAGGGTAGGGGTAAGGGCTAGCGTAAGTGGTAGGGGTAGAAGTAGGGGTAGGGGGTATATGGGTTTTTTCACGGCACATATGCCACGCAACATAGTTTCGGGGTCGGCGTAGATCTGAGATCTTGTTTGGCTGCCACTTGAGTTGCCTTCTTGAGTTGCCTGCTGCTGGAAGTGTGGCAGCAACAGCAGCAGCAACAACAACAACAGTTGTCGCTTAATTAGCTAACTCAAAAGGCGAGAGAAAAGTGTGCCAGAAGTGCGCGACTGTGTGTGCGACTGTGTGTGCGAGTGTGTGCGAGTGTGTGCGAGTGTGTCGGACAACTGCTGATTATTCGAGAAATTTACGAGTGGTTTAAGAAACATTTGTTTCCAAAAAAATAAAGTTAAGACTCCAGATTTAAGCCATGACATCATTTGTATATGTTTATATAAAAGTCTGCGCCGCATTAATCTAATATCGATAAGCTAAAAAAAAACCTGCTATGGGTATTCCCTGTCCATTCAAAATAACCAAATTTATGATCACACCTCGTTGAAGGAGATTAGCGAAAGTTAACTTTAAAATAGGCACTCGATAAGCATTTTGATTAGTGCACCCAAATCACGTGAGCAAAAATCAGGCAATCATTATTTTCGGATTATTAGTGGTGGACTCTGCAGTATCAGCTGAGGAATAGGTTTTTTTTTATGGGTTTTTCAAAATTTATTCCAAAATTTCCAAAGGCGTATTTTCATATATTTGCACCACACTTAATTCCAGTCAAACACCGCTCTAACGGTATACCAATCTGCACTTCTTATAGATGCTCGATATCTTATCTGCACTCCTTATAGATTCTCGATATCTGAAGTTCCGTAAAAGTTTCTAAACAACATTCAAAATTCTGATCCCAAGCAAACCCTTTGCAATTCGCTTAGTCATTCGATTAGTATGAAAATGCGGCACTAAAATGTAACTGCATGCAGCAAGTTGCAATTGCATTTTGCATGCAAGCAGACATATTTTTTTATATGCTGTTTTCTCTGTTGCATGGCTCTTAGCGTCTGCCGCAAGACTCATAAATTAGCTCAAATAGACGCTGCGACGTTGCACTGACCGCGCCCCAATTCGCAACGAGTTTGGATGTGGCCATAAAATGCAGTCAACAAATGTTGCCGAAACCAAATGTACACAAAAATTTCAAATTCAAATTGAGTGGGGCACTGCAAAGATGGGGCAAGGGTAGCGGGGCGAGTCTGGAGTTGGTTGTGGCATTAAGCGAGTACCAGGTGTTCCCCGGGACGAGCGCCATAAAAATATCCTTTTATGCTGCAGCGTGTCCTGTCTGCGGCCATTTGGTCAGTTTTTAGCTGGCCAAATGTATCCCATATCGATTTCGGTGTGCACCCTGTATGACCCTTGCCACCCGCCCCCTTTCTAACCTCTGGCACGCCCCCTTATCGTTAAGTTGCTGAAGAGTTCGGTTTATATTTGAAAATTGCTCAGTTTATGCCGGCGACGTGATGTCGCCTCAAGTTGAAGTTGAAGTTGAAGTTGCAGTTGAGCTGCTCTTTGCTAGCTTTAAGTGCAGTTGCCACTCGAATGGGTGAATTAAGTAGAAACTTTAAATTGCTCGACTCTCAACTAACTGTATCCTTCGTACTTTACTCTCTTGCAGACATCAGTCGACTGTCACGCTCGCCATCGCCGCTGCAATCGAACGGTAAGTGTTTTTTTTTCTAAATATATCTTAGCACTTTACATAATATTAACTTAAATGTGTTTTGGTCAAAACGAGCACCACTTTTTTATGTACTTTTCCTATTTTAGAGAGAGAGAGAGAGAGAGACAGATATATTGTTAAAAAATAACCCCAAAAAAGTAATACAAAAAATGGAAAGAACTGGAATCAAAATAAGTTATATAAATTTGAGGAATTGCAGTCAAGCAAGCTCAACTGGCATTTATGGTTAACAATTCCAGTGTTTCTGATAATATTTTTAAAGTTGATCAATAATACGTCTGAGTTTTTTATATATCAATTGGAGAACTAATATTTTAGTCATCAGATTAAATCGACTTAGAACTCATATTTCAACTTTGAAGTCATTCGATTTTAGAGTCTTTGAGATTGTCTGTTTCCTACAGACAGACTTGGCTTTTGTTGATCTGGAATATATATGAATATACTTTATGGATTCGATGATACTTAAATACCATTGCTCTATAATACTCGATATTGAATATATTCAGGGTTTAACTTATTTAAGGAATATTTTAATGCACAAAAGGAAACAGAACAAACTTAGTTAGAGTTTTTTCTAAGTGTTGCTTTTACCTATTAAAATAACACACCCATAATTTTGTGCTGTGTAGCTCAAACTCTGCAGCCCACTTAAGCATCAGCTGTTTGTCCGAGTGCAAATGAAAAGTGAAAAGTGAGAGTATTTGTTATTTACGATTTGTCCACTTTGAAAACATATTTTCGAAACCAGGAAACATCTGCCAGCTGTGCATGTATGCGTGTGTGTGTGTGTGCGAGTGGCATCAGTTTCATTGAGGCTGTTGGCAGACAATAACTGGCAACCCTTGCCTGCCGCACTCGCTGGCCACGCGCTAGGCCCGATGTTTAGATTTATAGGGTTATAGGGATTGTTTTTTTCTGCTTTTTTGTTATAAACGACATACAGCTAGATTTTGGGGGTTGTTTTAGGGTATGGCTCCTACACAAAACAAACAAACGGCTGTCAACCCGGTTGTCGTCGTAGCCCTTTCCTTCAACCCCTTCCTCTGGCAACTGATCTGTGTGTCTTTAAGTTGATTTTGATGTCTTATTAAATGTGACTCTCGAACAGCTTCTTAAGTAGTTGTGCATTAGTTGACAATTAGGTGTCATTTCGAGTCATTTCGAGTCATATCGAGTCATTTCGAGTCATTTCGGGGCGTTGCCAATTGCTGTCTAGGGTTGTCAACTTAATTGCTGGGGGCCGGCACTAATTGCCACTATTGTATTGTTGCCTGTAGTCAAGTGAATGCCATTTGACTTTGAACTACATGAAATCTATATATATACATATATAGTGCTATAGATTTGCTATATATTATTAAAAAAATATTGTGTGCTATTCATGGGTGCACTCATTATTATTCATAACTCGTTTGTCGCTGTGTCTGAACTGCGTAAAATTTGCAATTCACACTTTACAAATTTCATCATCAAAAAAAGAGCTCTTGCCCATCATCATCATCCAACACACACATATTATACACGTATGTGTGTGTGTGTGTGTGTGTACATATGTGTATTTAGCACGCCCACGTTTCGAACTTCGTTAGTCACGGCTTGGGCGAGGGCCCTTCGTCCTGTCCGAGGTCCCCTTTTGCTGAACGTAACCTTTTTTTTTCTGCTCTTATATTATTGACAGCATTTCGCTTGATTTGAATTTTTATATGTGTGTGTTTAGTCTGTCTGTGTGTGTGTGTGTGTGTGTGTGTGGTGGTTGTGTGTGGACCCAGTTGCTGTGATTTCTTTGCTCTCCCTTTTTGCTACCGAATGAACACATATTTACATATATTTTATGCAAAAATTATGCCGTTATGCACGAGTGTGGGAGCTGTGTGTTGTGTGGCAAGTCAAACTGACCATTTGGCTCTTTTTATTGGTTGCCTAACAGCGCCAGAGGCGCCACTAAAAAAGGGGGTCTCCAACTAACTGAAACTGGTATATGACCAAGCTCTACTTGCAATCTTACTTTGGTCCTATTTATTGCTCAAGTAGTAGTCAAATTTGTATAATTGACAGAAAATTAACAAAAGGAACTCAGGTTTTATAGCCTTTGGTATTTTGGTTATCTTATCTGTTAGTTATCTTTGGCATCTGAAATTTATAGCAACTACAATCTTTATAGTCTGTTCAATTAACAGCTTCAATTAGCTCAAAGTAGACCAAATATTTTGTCTTCTCCCACCAAGAGACTCTTTAAACACTCCATTTTCAATCCTTAAGTACCATCCACAGTCCTCTACAACCCCAAGTAACTCAGCTGCTGGTCAAGTTAGCCAAAAGAACTTTTCACCAGACACTCCTGCAACAATTTAAAACCCCTTTTGAGTTGACTACGCCACTGTTATTTGCTGCCTCACACAAAAAACATACAAATCGAATTTGCACATCATCTGAATACCAAATGGACGCACGTAGCAAACAAAAATGTAGTCTGCAGAGGACGATTGCCGAGCTGTTGTGGGCACATGAGGCAAGTGGGGCAGGCTGGCAGGCAGCACCCACTTGGACGAATAAGTCATCAAATTCACGTAGCATCAACCACCATGCGAAACGAAAAGCAAATCGAGAGCCACAAGTCATAAAGTAGCCACAGCCACAAGCCTGCGAAACATATGCAAAAATTCACGGACACAGCTGACTGACCAGTTCGGGTTCATGGGAAAATGTGCGGGAAATGGAAATGAAAATGCCACAATTGAGATTTCAATGCAGCAGCCAAAAATAACTTCAAAGGGGCTGCCTTTGTTGAAAAGGGTTACTCCAACTTTTGATTGCCACAACACAAAAAAAAAAGGTTGGACCAACAAAAGTTTTGGACTAAAAATGAACTGACGCATTTAAATATTATTGCAAATCAATTGGTAGACTTATAGCCCCAACCCTGCTTTCTTCTTCTTCTTCTTCTACTTTTTTTTTGTGTAAATAAAATGCATAGAAATAGCAAATTTATACAAATCGCTTGGACGCAGCAGTATTTGAAATGCTAAAATGGCACTTAAAAGCAGGCAAAATGAAAAGAAAACACGAAAATTCCATTTGATGTATCGGAGGAACGAAAGGTAAACTAACTATGTAAACTATGTGTGTGGCAGCGGGAGAGGTGCGGGGGAGGAAACACTTTTCGCATAATAGCAGCTAAACGGGTGGCTCACTCTCTCTCTCTCTCCCGCTCCTTGGGTGGCAACTGCTATTAGAAAGCCTTTCACCCACACAAAAACTCAACCGACTATGAAATTGTATCGAAAATTATGCAAACGCATTCCGGTCTATGCCAAAGTTATGCAAAGGACATCTTAAGGAGGTCTGCTGCCGGTGCGGGTAAAGGGAAGCGGATATAAAGTGCTTGGTTAATTTAGTAAAGACTGTTAGATGATGGGCTCGTTGCTGTCTTTAATCTTTAATCGATTCCTTAATAGTTTGCCAAGATGTTCGTCCAAATGGGCAATTTGTACTCTAAGCGAATCATTATACATTTTTTATAGAAATTATTTTTAAATTATTTGATCACTTATGTTTATATGGTATTTTTATTTATATACTATATATTTCTATCAGCAATTAAAAAAATATCTTGCATTATTTTCGCAAATTGGTTTGTCCTCAAAAAATTTTCTGATAAGCTCTTAGATTATGCGATTTAATTTGCAATATTTATAAGAAATATTTTGCATTATCTTCCAAAACTGATTGGCCTTAAAAGGACTTTTGATAAGCGCTCACAACTGCTTAGATTAGGCGATTTAATTTGCAATACTTAAAAATAGACATTCCTAATTATCTCTTCAAATTGGTTAGTCATAGGAAATGTTCCGATAAGGTCTAACAATAGCTTCGATTATGCGATGTCATTTTCATTATTAGCCAAGTTTCAGTTGATTAAACATATAAGAATTTTTGTGTGGTTTATTTTTAAATAGTTTTTGAAGCAGGTTTTACTTTTGATAGAGATAGTTCTATATAAATATTCAAATAATCCAAATTTTAGTGGACAACTTCTGGTTGACACATTTCTTTCCACTCCCCCCAAATGATATCCTCAAATACTTCTTTCTCTTCTCACTTGCAACAACAACTGTAAATTCTTATCTCTTCTTGATTTGAATAATATATTCAAATGCTTCTCTCTCTGCCCGATTTCAACAATATCTTCAAATACTTCTTCCTCTTCTCACTTGCAGCTTCTGATTGTGATGATAATAACTCGAGTGTTGGCACCTCGAGCGATCGGTGTCGTTCGCCTTTGAGTCCGGCACTGTTGCTGACACAGCAGCCGCAGGCGAAGCGACGCCTGTTGTCGCTCCAGCAGCCCCATCCGGCGCACCACCATCACCACCACAACCACCAGCTCAACCACAACCACCACCATCAGGTGTACAAGCTGGAGCAGCCGGATGAGGATTACGATGACGCCAATGGCGGTGCCCTCAACTTGACCAGCGACAATTCGCGTCACAGCACTCAATCGCCGGCGAACTCCGTCAAATCCACGGTGACGACTCCACCCACTGTGGGTCAGTTGGCGCCTGTACCCATTGTGGTTGCGGCGCCACAGATCTCACCGGTGCTGGCGCCCAACGTGGGCGCAGCCGTGCAGGCAGCGGCGGCAGCTGCGGCTGCTGTTGCAGCCACCACAGTGGCAAGTGGCATGCAACCATTGTTGGCACTGCCAGGGCTATCCTCACCCCAGGCACAATTTGCTGCCGCCGGTTTGGGTCTGGGCAATCCACTACTTGCCGGATCCATATCGCCGCAGGACTTTGCCCAGTGGTTGCAACAACGTCAGGTGGCACTGCCACAGCAATTCAACAGTTATATCGAGATGCTGAGAAATGGTTCGTTGGGTCTCTCCCCAGATGATCCGCTGGCAGCTCAAGTGGCTGCCGCCCAGCTCTTCATGCAGAGTCAGCTGCTCTCGCAGGCATCGCAGCAGTTTCAGGCGCTGCATAAGCAGCATCAGCGACAGGAGCAGTTGCAAGAATCGCTGACGCTGTCGCTGTGCAAGTCACCCATGCAACAACTGCAACCACGCAGCTCCACGCCACACTCGCGAAGTCCACCCACTCCGCTGCGTAGTCCAGCCAGCAGTCCACATCAACAGCAGCATCATCAGCATCAGCACCATCATCACTTGCATCATCCGTTGCAAATAACGCCGCCAAATTCGGCAGCAAGCTTGAAGCTGAGCGGCATGTTGACACCCAGCACGCCCACCAGCCATGCCCACAATCAGAGCTCTATTCCCTGCACGCCGCAGCCCAAAACGGTGGCAAGTGCGGCAGCAGCACGTGCCGCAGGCGAACCCTCACCCGAGGAGACCACCGATCTGGAGGAGCTCGAACAGTTCGCCAAGACCTTCAAGCAGCGCCGAATTAAACTGGGTTTCACCCAGGGCGATGTGGGTTCGGCTATGGGTAAACTCTATGGCAATGATTTCTCCCAGACGACCATTTCCCGGTTTGAGGCGCTCAATCTGAGTTTCAAGAACATGTGCAAGCTGAAGCCGCTGCTGCAGAAGTGGCTGGATGATGCCGATCGCACCATTCAGGCGACGGGAGGTGTCTTTGATCCGGCTGCTCTTCAGGCGACGGTTAGCACACCGGAGATAATTGGCAGGCGGCGCAAGAAGCGCACCTCCATCGAGACAACGATAAGGGGTGCACTGGAGAAGGCGTTTATGGCCAATCAGAAGCCCACCTCGGAGGAGATCACACAGCTGGCCGATCGCCTCGGCATGGAGAAGGAGGTGGTTCGTGTGTGGTTCTGCAATCGCCGCCAGAAGGAGAAGCGCATCAATCCCTCGCTCGACAGTCCAACGGGCGCCGACGACGAGGAGTCCTCCTACATGATGCACTAGAAACAAGAAACTGGAAACCAGCATCAGCAGCAGCCCAAGTCGCTACTCGAGGATTGGCTGGGAACACAACATATGCCGTGCAATGTGCGCAAAGCAGCAGGCTTAACTAACTAAAAGCAGGTGTGTAAAATCCAAAAATTAATAAATTAAACTAACTATAAGAAAATTGATTATAATTTTAAGTAACTTTTAGTTTTAGTCGAGAATTTCTAATTCTAATCAAAGCTGAAAACTGAAATTCTCAGAAATATTTTACTAACTTTTTTAGTATTTGTTTGCTCTCTTTCGTTGCAGGTTCGAAAGTCGCAAAACACATCAAATATTAGCATAATTCTTCACTATGATTCGTTGTCAACAAGCAACCACACACACGTACACCCACACACACGTACACCCACACACACACACGCGTGTGTGTGTAATCAATGTGGCTCTGTAGTTTGTTTATGTTAACTATTAATGGTATTTATTGTAAACGATTACAATGAGAAATAGGCATAAGTAAAAAAAAAACTAGCTCAAAATGTGCTGCTCAAGTGAACCACTGCGAACTAGCTGCCTAGTTCCCTCGTTCACTTGAACAGCAGCATTTTAAGTCGAAAAATTCAATCAACTGCCACAAGTAAGGCACACGAATTGAATTTTGGTATTTAAATGTCCTGTCCTGGATGGCGTATGATTAATATTTAAGTACACTTACACCTAAGGCATCTTTCTGTGTGTGTTAATGAGGAAATCAGGTGTGTGGCTAATGCACCGTTTCTTTGAAGTCAGTAAACAACAGTTTCTAGCGAATCATTTCACTAATAAAAAACAAACAAATAATACTAAAAAAATACTGGAGAAATGAAATGTTTTCCGTTTTCATAGCAACACACTTTTAAGCATATTTATTTTTTCGTGAATACTGTGATAATCAATTGAATGATTTTTAATTTAAAATACAAACAAAAAAAACAAAAAAAAAAACATAATTAATAATAAACATTTAGCAGAGTACTTTGTATGTTGTGGGCAAGCAAACTAACAATTAAAAATAATAAAACATTTCTAATTTAAATTTTAATAAACGCATATTATAAATAAAAAAAAAAAACTTAACAAAACCCAATTTGAATTTATCAGAAACACATTTGTAATTGTAAATTATAAAAGAAAAAAAGCAACAAAAAAAAACACACAAAAAACAAATACTAATAGAATTTTAAAATGTATGAAAACAAAAATAAAATATATAAAAAAAATTAATAAAAATAAAATAAATATCAGACAAATTTGAAACAAGTTTTCATTAATGCTTTTGGGCGGGGGTGAATAAAAATAAATAAAATTATATCCAAAAGTTGCGCAAAAGATGAAAAACTAAGTAAAAAACCAAAAAAAAATAAAAAAGTTTTTTTTGAAATATTTTCTTGCATATTTCATGCAGCAAATAAATCTATGAGTTAAAGTTTTGGAATTCAGCTTTTGAGCTGTGTTGGAATATGTTGAATATTTTCTTGCATATTTTCAAATATGTTGAAATATTTTCTTGCATATTTTCAAATATGTTGAAATATTTTCTAGCATATTTCATGCAGCAAATAAATGGGGAATAATAGTAGACAGATTTATTTCAATCAGCAAAAGTCTGCATGAAGAAATTCCTAGGCTATGAGTTAAAGTTTTGGAATTCAGCTTTTGCGCCTCTCTGCAATCCATTCACAAACATTACACAACACACACAACACACACACACACACAACAAGCACTGACAGCTCAATGATAAGAATCACGAAAAAGAAATGATGAAAAATAACTAGAGCTCAGTAATGGTATAGGGGCTACTACGAGCATTACATAAAACAGTGGCATGAACAGCGGCAGCTATGAAAGGGAATCGCGCTCGACTTGAGTAAAACGCAAAATAAAATTTTAATAAATAACAACATGCAAAACTGAAATTAATTCATGGAATTTTTGCCTACTGATTGCCCAGCCAGTCAGACAGTCCGTCATTCAGTCAGTCCGTCAGTCAGTTTCTGTTTCTGTTTCTGTTTCAGTTGGCAGAGCTAATAAGAAACAGACACCCGGCTGGCGATGTAGGGGACAATTGAGGCAACTGAAGCCGAAGATGACGAAGATATGGGCATGCAGATGAGCTCCGAGCATGACACGAAACATGCACAGGCCATGGGTGGCTACACAGCGAGAAATAAAGCAACTCAAATCGAGAGGGAAAGATGGAAAAGGCAAACGACTTATCACAAGATGTATTCGAAGATTGAGTGCGTTCATTTCAGAATAAACTAACCTCAATCAAGATTTGTTGAAGATAAATAAATCTTATAACAAGATAAGTTCTTAGTTTAAGTTGTTTAATTCTTGAAAGAATAATCTAGAAACAGTTTAATTCTTATTTCAAATGATCGTTCTTAAGATATTCAGAGAGAAATGAAGCACATCAAGTCAAGAAAAATTGACGAAAGATGCAAAGTTCTTACTCCAATAAATACCCCTAGATTAAGTTAGCTTATTCTAGAAAAAAAATATTGAAACAGCCAACTACTTACTTGAGTTTGTAGATCTTATGATTTATAGAGGATAAAATACCTAAAATGAAGAACAAATTTAAATTAAACTAAAATCTTAATCGAAGTTGCACATTTAAATTGAATCTGTTAATTCCAGAAAGCAAAATCTTCAAATAGCTCACTTCTTATTTGAGTTTGCAGATCTTAAAATGTATTAAAAATAAATAAATTAAATTAAGAACAAATGAAGAATAAGTCAAAAATCGTAAGATCTTAAATTAAGTCTGTTTTTTGTAGGAGAAATCAGCTTGCGCCAGTTCTCTTCTCATTTCAGCTTGTAGATCCCAAGTTCTTTTTCAATCTAGAACACAAAGTTCTTGACACAAGATACGAAAACTTTTAACCTTTGGAATGCTAATTTTTTGCCACAGTGTAGCAAAGTGGAGTGGTAAGTAGGAAGGGGCATGGAGAATGAGCCACACTTGCGGCTATCAATGAAATGCCGACAACGCAAAGTCGCACTTGCCAAATGAATTCACTGCGATTTGGACTCTTTCATCTATCTGACTATATATCTGGCTGAGGAGGCAGCTGAGAATGGAACTGTTGAGGTTCACTGCGGGGGGAGGGAGAGGGGACTATTCCTCATTGCCCCCGCCAACGTCGTTATTGTCGCTTGAGCTTTGAGCAATTAAGAGTTTGCCAGCTGTGCCCCGTACGCAAATGATGTTAAAGCTGATGCAGCCTGATGATTCCCCTTGGCCCCTCCCCGCCCCTCCTCTATCCTCTCCACACCTCTCCTCTATCTGCTTTTGTTTGCATGAAAAGTGCATAATCATCGCGTGTCATGTGGAAATTTATACTATTTATGGTCGGTTTGCTTAAAGGGGGGTGTGCTGTCGCTGCTGCTGCTGCTGCTGCTGGTGGTGGTGGTGGGGGAAGGGGAAGGGCACTTAAGCAGCTCTTAAACTGTGCGCCGCATTTTGGCGTTTGCGGCCGATGCTAATAAATTCATGGAAAATTGGCGGTAATTACGACAATAACGACGACGATTTCACATGAAATTCGCTGTTTGTTTTTATTTTATGTGTGCGAATTTGGTGAATTTGCATTTAAGAATGCGTTCCATGTTCCATGTTCCATGTTCCATGCTGCAAACAGCCTGCAGCCATTTACATTGTAGTGCCTGGGGCATAAATCGTTTCGCCTTTCACATGGCGACCAACAATTGGCAATTCCCAGACCGAGTAACTTTCTAGGCTTAAAGACTCTTTCTCTGACTCCCTGTCTGCCCGTCTGTGTGTCTGTCTATCTGTCTGTCTGTCTACCTGTCAGTCTGCTTGATAGAACTGTGAATATTCATTGAGTTATCAAAGCAGCCCATCTAATTACCCACAGCAGCTGAGACGAGACGCGAGAATTATAGCTTTAAGGTGACGCGGGTCGTGGGCCAATGCTTGCTTCTCTAAGATATACCCTGACTTAGGGCTTAACAAATGTCGAGTGAAATTAGTTAAAGAAAAAGTTATTTATCTTTTGAGGAGTAAGATCATTGAAGTCAGGCTTCATGCTATAGCTACCAGAGAATACAAAGTGAAACAGGACAGGATTTCAATTAACAGGAAGATCAATTGAATTATTTTAGCCTCTGTCTGTTTTTAAAATATCCATATGAATTGATAGGGATCCAGTTTTGTAGTTTACATTTATTATCTTACACATTCCATAGAAGAGATAGAGATATACTAAAGCAAAGTAGCCAAGAGTTATCCACCGGACTATGTGGTCTTTGTCTGTTTCCAAGATAAGACGAAACTTGATAGCTTCAAACTATTATATCAAAATATATATTCAACGAATAAAAAAATATAATAAGTATAAGGTATATATATATACCATATAATTTTGAGTGAAATGTGTTATTATAGATAAAATAAAATCAAAAATTGATTATTTTTATTGATGGAAATCAACAAAGTCACTTAAGTCCTCATTTAACCTATAAATTTATTCATACTAGACATATCTAGAAGAAGCATGGAATGAGGGGTTTTCTCTAGCTCAGAATCGATTTACTATATCCTAACAATCGTTATTAAAAAAATCCAATATAAGCCCGAAATTCAAAAAGCTAAAGCTTCCTTATGCGATTGGCTTCACTATTTGTCTCTATAACAATAAGTTGGGTTCATGTCATCAACTTGGTAAGTCTGCTAGAGTATCAGATCTTCGACTAGATCATTCTCTGTCCAATCAAATTTAAATCTTTGCTTAACAAGTGCTTAATACCCATCCGGTTTTTCACTGCTCCACCAACCCGGCCACCTACAAACTGTGAGGCGGCATCAAAACCATCAAAACTAACAACTACAGCGCATAAATTGAATTTCAACTGGATTTTCCATTTCGCATTTCGCATTTCCCATTTGGCATCTTGCATTTAACATTTCCCATTTGGAGGCAACTTTCTAGTCGCGTTTTCTAGCCACAAATTTGCAATGCAATTGCATTTAAAGTTAGGATTGTTTAATTTATCTGTTCAGTTCAGTTCAGTTCAGTTCAGTTCAGCACACAGTTGGCATCTCAGCTGTGGTGTGGACATGAATATGCAACATGCATTTATTTACTTGCATATTTATCATTTCATTTCATGGACTGCATTTTTCACTAAATCTCAATCTGAATCTGAATGGACTCGCAACTGGTTTCCGAGAAATGCGGCATTAAGTGGATATTATACATAAATTGTGTGATCATAGTTAGGCTACACAGTTGAGCAGTTATTTGAGCAAGCTACTGTTTCTATTCATTTATGCTGCACTTGTCTTGAACGAACATCTTTTATCAAGTACAAGTAATAATACATCTTTTATCGTACATACATGAACATTGAAAATCAAATACCTGAACTTACATTCACTGAGTTATAAACAAGTAAGAAAAGTCCGATTTTTAATATTTAAGCAACTTTTTTTACACTAAACCAATTTGAAAAAAAAGTAAAAATATGTAAAAGGCAGAAGGAAGCACATCCCACTACATAAGGTATATATATACTTGATCAGAATCAGCTAAAAGTGCAGATCCCAGAAACTAGAGATTCAAACTTGATCAAGCTTACTTCATTTTATCAATCAGATACAATCAAAATTATTATATATCTTCGTTAGTATTTTGCTAGATTTTTAATATTTTCAATTTTATTTGTCAACTCTACAACCTAATAAAATAAACTTCTTGCCACAACCAGCTGTGTTTAAAAATCAATATGACCACACATAATTAGCCAATAATCATAGTTGGCCAATAGTCATATTGACCTTGCATTATGCATATGAATCATTCGTTTATTCGTTTTATTCACAATGCATTTGCGTGCGACTAATGAATGCAACTGCGCGAGTTGCAAAAATAAACAAACCACAAAGAAATATGAGATACACTTGGCGAATGAAGCCAAAAGTCGATAAGTGCAGGTGTTCCACAATTGGCCACAACGACCATTAGAAGGTTCTCTCAGCGTATATTATGCAATTTTGTTTTTGTTTTTTTCTGAATACCCTTCAAATAGCACGAACCGACGGGGGCAATTAGCATTCATTGCATTTTGCCTTCAGGGTCTGCTTGTTGTCCGCTTGTCTAGGGTTTTGGCTATGGACTCCAGAGCCAATTTGTAAATTATTCCGAAAAGAATAAAAAAAAGGTCGCGCATGCAAACCGCTTCCCATTTCCTGCGCAAGGGAGCGGGGGGTGGCACGGAGGCGATGGTGTGAAGAGGGGGTTGTGGGCAGGGGTGGCAGCAACTCGTTTGCCTCGGCCACTAATTATAAATTAGTTTTTGCAAATATTTTGCTCGCCTCTTTGCAGCACATTTTGTAATTGGATTCAGTTTTTTTTTATTTTCTAAATACCCTGGACTCATTAAAAATGTGTAAAATACAGGGTATGCTGATGTGGTGTCAATGAGTGTAATTTTATTTTAATTAGTTTTTAAATTACTGGCTGTAGATAAATAAATATATTCAACTGCTTGTTGCCACAAATTGAGGTAAGAGCCGTTAATAGGATATCATCTAGTCGGGTACTCCTTGCGTGCTTGCACTTCGTTGTTTTTAAGCTCGAAAAATTATGAAAAGAAAAAACAAATATCTGAAAAAACTTTAATTGTTTTATAACGAAGTGTCTGTGAGTGGCGAAGCGCAAGAGTGGCGCCCAGTCAGCGAGTGTGCTTGCCACTCTGGCCACTTTGCATGTGCCACTCGAGTATGCAACTTGCAACCTGGCACTTGCTTTTGCAACATGCAACGTGCAGTAGCCGGCAGACGAATAGTTTGCCTGGCTTTTGGTGGGTGTTGTTTGGGCCGCCTCTTAGTGCATATTATTTGTGAATTTAATTTACGGCCAGGTTCTGGCCCCTCATTATGCGGCAGCAATGTGATTGCCACAACGGCACAACAACACATCACGATCTTTGCAGTGGCAACTTAACTAAGCAACAGCAGCTGTCTCCCTCGCTCTCTCTCTCTCTCTCTTTCTCTCTTTCTGTCTGCCTGTTGATGGCATGTTAATGCTGTGGCAGCCAAAAGCAACACCTACTTCATTACAGCTGCTTCTTTGCAACTAATGCCTCATCATAATAATACTATTCCTTTTCATATTTAGTCATATGCAATTGCAGCACAGTGGGGCCAAATGCGCAATAAATAAATAAATTTAATGTTGAAATGTATGTTGTGAATATGTGAAACGTGAAAAATGTAAACATACAATGAAATATTTCCTTGAGACTATGCATACCTCTATACTATATATGGAAAGGAGTTAGTTGACATACCAATATATACATATATATATATATAGTATTTTATTTCATATCGCATAAGTATTTATAGCAATAATTTCGAACTGGGAACATACATCTCAAATTTCACAAGCCTAACTTTTTAATCCATTCGGGAGAGCCACAAAGCATCTTAGCATGGTTCTCATTGGAAGTACGTCACTTGCACCAGTTAAGGATTCCATTAAAAAGAAAAAATCTTAAATATCATATGCATATTTCAAATATTCGCCAACTTAATATAAACACATGTTATAGCCAAGCTAAGCCCACTGTTCCAGCCCAAAAGAAGTCATAAACTGGACAGTAAAATTGTGTAGGCCTTGGACGATGAAGTCTTGTTGAAAACACACACAATGTAGAAGGCGAAGATAACAAAACAGGTAGCTGCTGCTTTTAACTGTTTGAATCTGTCTGCAGCCAAATCGTGCTAATAGAAAACTTCATCAGAGTGGCCAACAAATATACATTTTATGATTGCCATAATCAAGAGGGACACAAAACACACTCGCATAAAAAGTGAAGAGTACCAAACCGGAGTGCGAAATGGGCGTAGACAAGATTATTGTTGGGTTGTGCTCAGGTTGTTATGGTCACTGGCTATTTCGATTAAATATAAGTGAGGGGGGGAGTTGAGGTGAGGTGAGCATTATAAAATATATAATGTATTGTGCTAATTAGAGAGTAACATTTTGCAACTGCATTAGAAACGAACGCACAAGCATACAAATAATCGAATCTAGGGTTGCGCTGAGGGTTGGGGCACATTTCAAATGCAAACACGCAAACTATAAAAAAATTAATATTTTTTTATTTTACATAACTAAACTCGAAGAAACATTTGTATTTGAATACTCTTCCATCTATCAATCATCTATGTATCTATATAACTGACTGAATTCTGATAAAACTTGAAATATATCCAAATTAGTTTCTGGAGATACTTCACATCATATAAAGTTCATAAAGGACCTATCGGTGGAGGAGCTCTACTTATAAATACCAATGTATATATAAGCAGATGGACTCTGCTCGGTGAGTGTATGCAATCTGCAAGGTGGCGAAGATGTTGTTTTTCTTTTTATGCTCTTTCTGTATTAATTTAATATTTATATTCAAATTTGGATTGCGTTTTCCTATTGTCGAAAGATTCTATGTCAAAATCTCTGAATCGTGAATAATACGCGTAATATATCTTTCATCTTGACAAGGCGGGGAAACTGAGCGCAGAGCACAGTCGGCGCACATAAAGCCAATTAAAGGTTCAACAGAGGAGGATGAAGAAGCAGCAGAGGCAGTGGCAGTGGCAGCAGCACATCGAAGTGCAACTGCAGCAAGTGTCGTAAAATTTAATTTATTTAAATTAAGACAATGGCAAATTTGCGTTTTTAATTGCCATTGTGCGGCATTGTTGCGACTTTGACTACAAGTCACTCAAGACAGTGAATACGAGTATGAGTGTGAGTGTGAGTAGTATGAGTAGTATTCATTAGCCACATGTTCATTTCCAGTTCCTCTTCCGAATGATATAAACTGTAAGATGTTCTCACAGTAAACAGCTGCATAAATTAAGAAACAACTTACAAATAGATTATTAAGTGGAAAACTGCAAATTAAGAATTAACATTTATCGACAAATGTATAAAATTTGTGATTATCTATTTTAATGTATTTTTAAGCTGGAAATCTTATTTACAAAATGTGCAATTTACATTTTCAGAGAGTCCTCTTCTAACCTTGAGATATCTCAAAGAATACTACTTAGTCTTAATTGAAGACTAAGCAAAATGTTTTTTTCTTTTACTGCCAGTTGTAAGCTTAAGCTTAACTTGTTTTAAGATTATTAAAGTTATTAAGTTGTTGCTTATGTAGAAGAATCCTCTTTTATCCTTTCATCCTTAACATCCAAAGTAGTCCACGAAGTGAGATCCAAGCTTGACCAACTCTGAAAACATAATAGGCTCATTGTAAGATGGGTTCCGGGTCACAGGGACATAGCGGGGAACGAAGAGGCCGATAAGCAAGCAAGAATGGGGGCAGAGAGATCCATGATAGGCCCTGAACCGTATTGTGGCGTCGGAAGACACACAATACGGCTACATATCAGGGATGAAGAAAGATGCGGGACTGGAGCTGGGCAGAGACACCAGGGCTCCGAAAAGCCAGAAGTCTCCTAGGTGGCTATAATCAAAAGCGATAAATGATATCCATGGGGAAGAATAGACTCAGAATACTCACAGGTCTACTGACAGGACACTGTAGACTGAGAAGTCACCTAACCTAATGTATGGAGGTTTTGCGGATACGAGGAGGAATCCTCGACGCACATCCTAACAGAATGCGTCGCCTTAACCAGGAAAAGATGCAGCATCCTAGGGCAAGGAACATAGAAACCCTCAACCTAACTAAGATTCTAGCATTCGTGCAGGAGTTGGGATTGATGGAAGAGCTGTAGGCTTAGTAAGGGGGCACAATAGACTTTATACTCAATTTAAAAATCTTTGTCCAGTTAATAAATGATATATCTTAAAGCAAATCAAGTACTTGGATCACTTTGAGTTTATTTAGTGGAATCGCTCAGCGCTTAAATGCATCCTTAAAATCCTTGCTTCCGGCTGATTTGGCTAGCTTCTTTTTGGCAATTGCAGGCGTTTTGTTCGTTGCCAACAAATATTTGAGCTGGGGAAATTGTTTGACCATTTTCAATTGTGAACAATGCTTGGCGAAAATCGCATGTGGAGTGTGCCAAATGGCCGAACAATAGAGCGAGTGGAAAACGCTTTGGCAAGAATGCAATAAAAATTAAATAAAGTCATCAAGTCTATTTACAATTTTGGTAGATTGTTTCATTCTTTGCCACAGTCGCATTGTCAAATGGAGCGTGCAACTGCAGCAGCGGCAACTGTTGAGTAATTTTCACTGCGAAATGCCAAAAACTGAACAACTGAAAAACTGAAAAACTGGACCTTTATTGACCTATGTCGCCCACAAGCGTTCCAGGTGCAAAACCGAACCGTTTTTGTCTCCGTCTCTCGTGTGATTTATGAGCGTTGCCCTTTCATGTGAAAAACATGCAACATTTTGGAAATGCTGCTCATTGTGTAGGCGTCAATGCTGCACTTGGACTGAATGCCACTCGACGCACAGCCCACACCTTTCCACGTATTCCAGCAGCAGCAGCAGCATCATCATCCCGATCATTACAACTGTGGTCATCCTCTATGCTCGATCTACATTGATCATCCCTTGACCAACTCACACTTTTGGCACGCTTCCCGCTGCTGTGGCCCCTATTCCCGGTTAGTCTAATAATCTACAGCTATAACCATATATAACCCTAAGCCACTCAATTGTTGTCCCTTTTGTTCGCTCCTTGCGCGGGTGTTAGCCCTGACCTCGACCTCGATCTCGACCCGAGCCAACCCCTAAATTGGTGCCCGCTAAACGCTGCGTTTAAGGCGTCTCTACAATATCTCGAGTGGCGTGTCCTTTTTTGTCTGCCCCCTCCCCCGCCGATCCTTATCGCGATCGCCTTTATTGCTGTATTGTGTAACATAATATCAAAAGTGCTTTGTCATTCTCCAAACAGAAGATACTCTCCTCTCCTCTCCTCCCCCCACCCCCTGCCCCGTTGCCATAACTTAACTCAACTCAATGCGAGGGTGCTATTTAGTCTAAAGGGCCCCCGATGATTTCAGTGTTGTGGTTCTTGTTGTTGTTGCAACTAAAATTTATTATGACACTTGGCGCGTGTTGAAAGGTTTTAATAAGCGTTATCTGTTTGAGAGACTTGCTTGGGGGCAGGGGCATTCGATCAGTTGTGGTATGTGGCATGTGTTGCCAGAGGACTGAGTACAACTACTGCGTGGGTTTTAAGGCTAGTCTCTGGGGCATATTTAGGGCACTAAGTGGTTGATTTGTGCGACAGAAGAGAGAGAGTTTGTGCTCAATGAAATTAAATGCCTGCGAGTTGTATATATAAAAGGGTTTATAGATTTTAAAGTAGCTCCTAAATTTAGACAGATTCTACACATTCGAAGAAGAGGGATTTGGGTATTTCAAATATAAGTATTTTGATCATAAAATTAGATAAGAAAACTAATTAATTTAAAGGGAAACTTATTGAGTATAGAATTTATATAGAGGATAATAAAGGAGTGAAATGATATCGGCCTTAATTGGTTTAGTTCTTGAAAATCGGTTCTGCTTTAATATTATTATGGGAGGTTAAAGTCTTGGAAGAGTTTTACAAGAGATTTACAGATTTTTTTAGAGTCTGTTTCGATTATAATTAGTCACTTTTTGAGTTATTTTTGCATCAGCATATCCAACTATATAGCTGACTCTGTTTAATGATTCAATCTCTATCTCTCTCTCACACTATTTGCTATCTCTCTCTCTCTTGTGTGTTCGATGCATTTGTGCATCTGCATGTTGAATGGCAACGACAAACGCCATAAAAATACCAAAACACAAAGCGAAACATTTAAATTTGTTGTAATAAATTGTGTGTGCAACAACGACAACAACAACAAAGAGAGAGAACAAAGCGTAACGACAATTGGCAACAGCATAAAAGGGTACAAAAAAAAGAGGAAGAAGAAGAGGAGAAGAAGAAAACGTTGGCCAACAAAAATGATTGCAGTTCATAACCGCAATGCGAATCCGAAACGAATGCGAATGTGAATCCCATTTCGAATGTGAATGTGAATGTGAATGTGAATTGTTGTCGCATCGTTGTTGTTGTTGTTGTTAGTGTTGCTGTTATTGCTGTTGTTGTTGTTGTTGTTATATATGCGTGTAATGGCTTCCTTAAAGCCAGCCGACAAAAACAACAAGCGGAGAATAACTTGTAGAGCTGCATGATCAAAATCATTCAGCCGACAGACAGCCGACTCTGAACCCTCAAAAGGCCCTCAAAGTCAAGGTAAAAGCTGTGCCAAGCGCACCTTTTGATGAGCCACAAGTTAAGCAGCCAGCCAGTCAGCCAGCCAGCCAGTCAGCCAGCTAGTCAGGCAGCCAGCTAGCCAGGCTCGTCATCCAGCCATCCAACTCATCCCAGTCAGCCATCATGATGAGGTTGTCAACGGGCAACAACTGCAACTGGCTGACTGACTGGCTGACTGGATGATAAGTGGAAGCACAGTCAAGAGCTAAGAGCCAAGAGCTAAGAGCCAAGAGCTAAGCAGCCAAGAGCTAAGCAGCCAATTTGGTAGGCAGTGTCAAAGATGGGCGACAAAGAACTCCATATTAATTATGAGTATGTGGCACATACACTTACAAATGGTTACAGTATTTTGGCATTGTGTAAGCAACTGCTGCTTTTTGGTAGAGCCCATCATTATTTAGGGAATTGTCAGATCGAAAATCTTAAATGTGAAAGATAGCAACAAAATAAAATTATAGTTTTCTGATAGATTCGAATATTACTTAAGGAATTATGAGTTTAAAATCGGTGGATATTAATTAATGAGCTAACTATGTGTAATATTATGTAAATTCTGATTTTTGTTGTAGGTGGGTGTAACCAGTTCAAAATTACATTTGTATCTTATTATTCATTATAAATACAGTTAGAATCTGAAGCTCATATGTATCTTACTGGTAAGAAAGCAGTCCCATTATCCATTTTGCTAATTATAAGTTTTTGGTTAACAATTATCTCTCAGCAAGATTTTTGCATAGAAGCCTGGCTATCAAACTCGTGTTTCGGATTACTTATGCTCCTAGAGAAAGGTCTGCTTATCTTCCTGTGGCATAAATGGATATCAAATGCTGCAACTAGAATCTAATTGCTGCAAACTAGCTGAAGCGCACATCCTGTTGACTGGCAGAGTATTTCGACTTCCTAATACCAACAACTTGTGTATAATACCAACTTCCATTTGCTGAAGTTATTTCTTGGCCATTTTGCAGTCGTTGGAAAAGTGCTGCATGAGCTGCCTGACAATTGTCTCAGTTGGAGCAAAGTCGAAGTTTCGTTTTAGCCATTAAAATGATTAAATGCTTTGGCTTATGCTTAGGCATAACTAAAATAGGAACTGATTGAAACAGGGCTGGAATGAGCTAGTGGGAAGGGGAGCAGCTAAGAAGAAGAAGAAGAGTAGATCCGCCTTTTAGGCCAATGGCAAATGCGTGACAATTCGCAGCCAAACGTAATCCAATAATTTTTAATTAAAACTCAACACTCGAGGCAAACAATTTTTTCCAGATAAACTGTCATTATGAGCCGTCAATTAATTTAGACGATGCGGTGGCTCCGCTTCTTGCCTCCTTCTATTTTGTTGTTCTTTGTTGTTGTTGTTGTTGTTGCTACAGTTTCAGCTTTAATGATCATCATCAAGAGCAACAACATCAACAATAACAACAACAACTGATACAGCGACGACGACACTAAATGAATATTGATAAATGGGGCGTTGAAGTGGGCGTGGCTGAGAACTTGGCAGAACGACAACTTCACTTGCTACACAAACAAACAAACAAACACACTAACACACACACACACATACACACAACTTTTTTTTTGTTCTTGCTTGTTGTTTTAGTTGTTTTATACCCTGCTAAATAACCACTGAGACTACGGAGCGGCTTTGACATAGCCAAAGACAATCTAATGTCGGGAATATATATATATATATATTTTCAATTCAAGTACAACACGTATAAGAAGTGATATATATTATTAAATATATTATTGATTCAAGTACAAGACTTATTAGATATGAAGACAGCGGGTAAAACGTGCCCCAAAAATATATTAGATTAAGTCTGAAATTTGCAAATCTTTAACTATGTTTCTAATATTCTTTTTTCTCACTTCTAAAAAAAAAACATTATTGTCTTGACTTAGTTATATACTGCTAGATTTGTGCTAATATTAGCTAACTTAAATTAAGTTTCTAGTCATCTTTGTTCTCACTTCTAACTTCCGACTTCGCTGAAGCTTAAATGCTCTAATTTTATTTTTTAATTTACATAGTTAAGTAAAATAAATAAATAAAAGTAAAACGCATATTTTTTATGGGACCCAGTGGCATGGTAACTGCCAGTCGAGCACTCTCGACTAGAGCACTCTTTGCCAGTTGCTTTCTATTTTTATATTTTTGGCTTAAGCGCTTGGAGCGCTGACAATACTAATAACTGATATGAAAATAACCGCAATCAATGAGTTTGAGCTGACTTCGGAAGTATAAGTAGTAGTAGTAGTTGAAGAAGAAGAAGAAGAAGAAGCGGGATTGCGATTGAGGTCCTAACAATGGAACTGCAAGTTGTGCATAGTTTTTAAACTCAAATTAAAGCACAAATTGCTACCGCAATCACATCAAAGGGCCACAAACCGACAGAGGGCCAGCAGCTTTCCTTCATTCCGGTAGCCCAAAAGATTTGCGTTGCGGCACAAAGCAAAAGAAATACAAACACACACACTTACATATCTATATATAGTATATATATATATATATATATATATCTATGGGATTCTACTCGCACAGCGGCATTTTGCAGTACCGGTCAGCATTCACATCCATCAATTTCTGACGCTTTCATCAAGCGGCTGCCTCTTGACGACATTTGCTGCCACAATGGCAAGACTTGGCTCTGGACTCGGCAGTTGGGAGTCCGGGAGTCTGTAGCTGGGACCATGTTCTGATTATTGTTTGCCACTCCAGAGAGACAGAGCAGCTTGTCTGTGTCTCAAAGAGGGTATTTGGGGGGCACACAAGCTGGTAGCTGGTAGCTGGGGCTTTGCGCATTTAAATTGTCGGCAGGATCCAAGCGTTTTGCGCTAATATCCACCAAAAAGCGTCGCTGTCGTCGTCCCCAATGCATTCCAAGCTCTACTCTTCTCTTCTCTTCTCTTATCTTTTCTTCTCTTTTTTCCTTTCTTCAACTGTATTTTTTTTCTTTTTTCGCTCCTGTTTCTTTGACATCTTTTCGTCAAAGTCAAATCATTCATTTTGCCGCATCAAAATGCATAAATATCTTTTGGCCTTTTGGCTTTTTTGGGCCTTTTTCCTGCCAGCTTTCGTTTTTGTTTCGGGCCTCGCTTCGAATTGCTTGTTGATTGTTGCGATTGTTTGGCTTGACTTGGCTACTCAGCTATTCTGGCCAGTTGCTGCCAGTTGATCACAACTTTTGTCTTACTCTTGGCCAGCTAAATTTAAATCGACAACATTTTGAGTCTTAGGCAGGCGCAAATGCTTGGCTTCAGGGTTGTCAAGACGAGCAAATGAAATGAAAATCTAGATGGAAATTATTTAATAAGCTAAGAAGAGTCCTTAACTTTGACGATTTAAAGGTATGCATTGAAGACAACTGGAAAGTATAGTATAAACTTGCAGAAAACTTACAAAAATTTAAAACTTAACTTTAAAACTGAACTTTGTCTAATTTCATAAGAAAGTTCACCTTAATAATTAAATATTCCTTGTTCTGTGCTTGCTTCACCAGCGCTTCACGGTTTTGTTTTGACTGCTCGACAACCCTGCCATCAGCTAAGTGAGTGCCGCGCTGCGGCTACGATGATGAAATGCCAAATCCGCCAGCCATCAAACGGATTTCGATGCTAATGCAATCCAAAGCCGAGGCTACAGCTACTGTATTCCCCGCCAGGGTTGCCACACTCGCCACACTAGCGGCTACACGCTTTGAAGCCGGCCAACAGCCGGCGATTGACGATTGGCGGCTTTTGGCTCAATGTGTGCACAATGACATCAAAATTTAAATAGCAAAAAACCAACAACAAAAAATCAGGAGAGAGAAGAGCGAAAAGCGCGAGAAGAAAGGAGAAGAACCGCTGCATTCCCCAATGTCTGCGACATTTTTTGTGCGCAACTCTGCGACTTTGAGGGGGAAAGAGGAGTCTGTGGAATGTGCGGTTCGCATTATGGCAATTAGGTATCGATGCCACAAATATGTTAACGGTAAAACTAAGAACGAGATCTAAAAATCCCAGCGAGTTCGAACTGAATGTCAAGGTCAAAAAAGAGCTTGTTAATCAAAAGCCAAAAAGGGAGGAGGGATGGCAGCACAACTGGTTAACTCAAGTTCAGACTGAGACTGAGGATGAGTTTGAGGATGAGGATGAGGATGGGGCTGTACTTGCCCCATCGAGTTGCTTATTGATTTATGTGTGTGTGTGGCACATGGTGGAACCAACAATTACTGGTGACTGTGAAACTGAGAACCAAACTGAAAATCGAACTGGAACCGAATGACAAACATGAAAAACGAGCTCGATTCGCAGCTATGGAAATGTGATAAGCTATAATTAAGCAGCAGCAGCAGCAGCACCAGCCACAAAAGGATGCGGCAAACTCTTAACCAGCTAACTGACTAGCTGGCCAACTTGCCAACTTTGCAAACTTGCCAACTGGCCGATGGAGCCCCATAGCAAGTGGGCGTTTATATGCTAAACAACATGCAAGGGGCGTGGCGCTGTAAACAAATTTAATTTATACAATATGCAAAGAATTAATTTGTATCCGACTGAAAAAAAAACTCGATACTGTAAGCTGAAACTCCTTGTTGGCTGTTGTTGTCTTGGCCCCTCAGTCGGGGCGTGACAGTCACAGCGAGTGAGACAGAGAGAGAGAGAGGGTGTGAGGGAGGGGTAGAGGCAGAGGGAGAGAGAGCTGCCTGGCAGCTTGGCATTTCAATTGGGCAGCAGCTAAGGTGGCGCCCCAACTGGTTATGCCCTTGTTAAGGGTACTATAAATATCTCAGGCAGTTTGTAATAACTTAAAGGGGCGAACTATTAAAATCCATTGTGGAGTCGTTATATACATGGATATATATATAGTTACAATTAACAATCGATTTCTATAACTTCTGCTTCAAAAAAGGTTTCGTTTCGATATCGGGTCTGCATCTAAATTCTATCAAGTTACTGCTCCGGTTTCGGTTTCACAGAGCTTAGTTATTATATTTATAAAGAGTATATTATATTCGTTAAGACCCTATCATTTTTTCGATTTTGAATTTCAATTGGGTAGCCTTAAGTATTCCCTATGCTTGCCAGATCCTTTTGCCGCACAACACAGCAAACGGAAATATTAATAACAATTTTCATGTCTGCGCTTTAAACCACAAAATTATGTACAAACATGCAATATGTCATAATATGCACCCCTGCACGCCCCTACACACATATATATATATATATATATATATAATCGATCAGGTGTGTCTAATCGTATTCGAACTGACTGACCGGCAAACAACAATTGAGTAATAATTCATAAACATATTTCAACTCGCAGGAAAATTAATTTGCCCGCCAAGAGGTAAACATTGCCCCCGCCCCGCAACCCGCTTCCCGCCCCCCGTCCCTTTCTATTCCCCTGCTACAGTCGACCGATTACCTGCTGTTCATTATATGACGTGTTGACATTCGGACTGTGGTTGGGCTGTCAATCATATTTGGTGTTTAGTAACAACTTTTATTGGTTATGCCAATTATTCATATTGTTCCAATGAAACGCAACAACAACAACAGCAACAACAACAACAATAACAACAACAACAGCAGCAACAACAAACAAATGACAGCTGCACCTTTTAATAGGGTATTTGTAGTAGAACAAGAACAAGAAGTACTTCTGAGCACTATTCTATATGCCCAACCTGATGTCCGTTACCAAAAGTCACGCAAACAAGTCCACGGGAATTGCCAATTGAAAGCACTTTTAACGGTTTACCCAGAAATCGTTCAAGCAATAGAATTTGATATGGCAAACACAATTGGTCGGACTTTTGATATACATATAAATTCCTTATTAATATCATTTAAAGGACAACCTGTACAAGCTGTACAAGCGATAAATCTATATAAGATAATTAGCCAAACAACTTGAGTTGGTTTCACAGCTTAATATTCTGGCTTAAGTTTCTTGAGTTTTTCTATAGGAACTGTACAATTTACCTGTCCATAATGTATATATCTTGGAAAACGTGTAAGTGTTGGCTTGAAGAATACATATGCTTTACGAAAGCACGACGAACATCGACTTGGATTTACTCTGAACACATCTGATAAGGAAATAAAATCTGTGCTTCCTCTTCGAAGTCAGTATAAAATTTATATATATTAGTAGGCTATATCTTTAATATTTTGTCCTTTATTGCAATTGGAAATCGATTTGTATAATTCCAAATAATGCAAATTTGAAGTCTATAGATCTTGTAGTCTCGGACGGACAGATATGCGAGAATGACTAAATCGACTAGGCAGTTGATGTTGATCAGGAATATATATATTTTTATGTCGTCGACTATGCTTCCTTATGCCTGTCGCATACTTTTTCCCTTTTCTAGAAGGTTGTGGGCATTTAAATAAAATATATAACTTATGAACTTAATTGAGAGAATAATTCAATTGATTTCGAATATATATATATATATATATATATATACATATGCCATATAGAAGCATTATAGAAGCAGTGTTTGATTTCAGATAGCACTCTTTCTATGCACAAATGATCAGTTACAGTACTCAGCACAAGCATTATTCAATCGCAGCATAAACCCGCTAAGGTTAACGATCCTAAGCCAAATTGAATAAGTAATAAGTAAAATTGGTATTAGTCGAATAAATTGCGATTCTTCGTGGTGATTATGTCAATGGTATTACATGAATTGAGTTTATATATCGCAATGCTCAAGTGGCCGTAACTTTCAGTTACGAAATGTGCGAATACTTTTTAGCCGACGGCATTTGAACCCTTGTTGACAGCTTCCCCCTCTCAGCACAGTTGCCACTAATTATGGCCAGGTTATGCGCATATATTCAAATTACGTTTGCTGGTAACGAGACTTTGACGCTAATTTAATTAGGCAAATTAGTGGGTATTCAAATTACGAGACTCGAAGAAAGCTGCTGGTGAGTCTGGTTCGTTACAGTCCGCTAAGCGTGCCGTCGCACACATTCGAATAACTACTGTACCAGACTACTGACTGCTGAGTGTATAGCTCTATGCGCATTGTCAACATAAAGACCCCCATCTCAAGCAACTGCCACATGACGCGGCAGATTGTTGTTGCATGCAATTAATCAAATATTTGTAGTTCAGCATTTGGATGGCATTCGAAATGCAATTGACCATTAAATCGAACTGTGACAGGCCATAAATCGCAGCAAATGATTTGCATTTTCGCCTACAGGAAACCAGTTCCCCAAAGGGAACAGCATTTTTTCTTCTTCTTCTTTTTGCTCTAGCAGAAGCTGAACGAGATGAAAATGAATCACAAAAGTCAATAGCATTGAGAATGCAACGATTTTGCAAATAGGCACTCTAAATAAGACAAGTTTTCAACTGGAAAATTGTCGCTTAATAGCAGAGATCTAAATTTCAGATTCTCATTGAGAGAATGAGGAGGATACTAAATATTCTTGTGGATAAGGCGAGTCAATATGAGTCCCCATTCTTCTAAATCTTTTTGTGGATAAGGTGGGACAATCTGAGTTCCCATTCTTCTAAATCTTTTTGTGGATAAGGCGATATAATCTGAGTCCCCTCGCCTTATCCACAAGAAGATTTAGTGTCCTCCTCATTCCCTATCTCTTCTTGTGGAGACAATCTAAGGATTGGGGACTTAGATTGTCTCGCCTCGTTGAAGAATTAAGTTAGACAGATGAGTTTTAGGATTAAAGATTTTTGTTATTTTAATTTATAAAATTTTCTCCACGATTTTTCCCATTTTTCATTCCTTGTAAAACCTCACAAAAAACGTTTCGTTTTAGCTCAAATTCTGGGGAATTTATTTATGGCTTATCATTTTGATTAGAGGCAGCATTAAAGTTCCCATGAGAATAGCTTCGTTTACATATGATATTCCCAAAAACATATCTCACATATCATTTATCATAAGTTTATCCGCCTGCCTGTTAAATACAGCAATTGACCATTAAATGGCGCATAAAGCAAGTCGCATGATTTGCATTTTTGATGGCCAAGCAAAAGGAACGCCCAATTCCCAGGACGAGACAAATTGCACGAACCAACACGATGAGAGGGAAATAAGTAATCGCTGCAAGAATGAAATGGAAAATCATCAGCGACAGCATGCAAAACGCGCATAAATTGCTAAAAAAAAAAACGAGCGATAAAAAAGGAAATCGCATCGCCCGCTGCCCAATGATGATGTCGCCTGGCCACGCACCAGGACGCAGGACTAAGGACTCGGCACGCAGCACTAACGAGCTGAGCCGAATCCAACCCCTTGCAGCAGCTAGATCAGCGCCCTATCAAAACGTGACGCAGAAGAAGGGGTGGCCCAGTAAAAAACAGAGGAATCGGAATCCAGGACAATCATTGAATCCTTATTACAGTCATTATCGAGCAATGCGCCACGCGATTCTTGTGGTGGCGTCTCTTTTTTTTATCTTTTTATTATGGTTTAGCGGGTGTTGGCTGGCGGGTGGCGGAGTGGTGGGGGGGTTGTCCTTTAGTAATTTCCAACTAATTTCAGTTTAGTTGCGCAAACGAGCGCGACGCGTGTCCTGCGGCAATTTTCCAGCCTGCTTGCGGTTGCCTTTTGCGTTTTTTGTTTTTTTTTGCTGCTGCTCGTGAGAATTTGTGTCTCCTTGCAGCAATCGTTTAGCGTATTAATTGTCACAAAGTATCGCATGGCGTGCAAAAGGACTTGCCCCAAACAGCTCGAATCCTTATTGGTGCGTCCTCGATTTGTATCGCTGTCTCGCTGTCCACCTTTGATTGCCACGTTTATCGCCTACAATTTATTTGTATTCCTATTGAATTTCAATTTCAAATTGCCTTATCCCCCCCCCCCCACCATTCCTCGCCCCTTGCAGCCCATCAATTCCATTTGCTTTTTAGTTAATTTGCTAAGTAAATAGCCGACGTTGCATAGTCTCACTTGTTGTTGTTGCTGCTCTGTCATATCGAGCTAGGTGTGCCCCGATTGTTAGCCTGCCCAAAAAACTCTGCCCCCTGCAGCCAACTGAAAGCGGCCATTTGGCTTCAGGGCGGGACTAACGTTTATTTGACAGCGGCTCAAATAAAGCCCGCAGCGGCAAATAGTTAAACATAATATACTCGACACATTTTGTCCATGACAACTTTTGGCTATGGTTGCAAAAGTGAAATAAATAATAAATATTCTCGAGTAAAAACTTTCCAAGCCAATAAACTTGTCGAAAATCATCAGAACTTAAAAAAAACCAAGCACATATAATTTTAATCGATTTAATTGAGTATAAAATTGTCGAAAATAATCAAAAATAAAAGTGACTCGATTTTTCAGCAAATAAACTTATTATAAATGGGGGAAAAAGCTAGCACTGCGACCTATAAGGTCTATTGTGCAGCTCTTCCATCAATCCCAACTCCTGCACGAATGCCAGGATCTTTGTTGGGTTGAGGGTTTCTATATCCCTGGGCCTCATGACATGCTGCCCTAGGATGCTGCATCTTTTCCTGATTAAGGCGACGCATTCTGTTAGGATGTGCGTCGAGGATTCTTCCTCATTTCCACAAAACCTGCATACACTGCTGCTATAAGCACCTAATTTGGTTAGGTGACTTCTCAGTCTACAGAGTCGCTTTTGATTATAGCCACTTAGGAGACTTCTGGCTTGTCGGAGTCCTGGTGTCTCTGCCCAGCTCCGTTCCCGCATCAGTCTTTCTTCATCCCTAATATGTAGCCGTATTGTGTGTCTTCCTACGCCACAATACGATTCAGGGCCTATCATGGATCTCTCTGCCCCCATTCTTGCTTGCTTATCGGCCTCTTCGTTCCCCGTTATGTCCCTGTGACCCAGAACCCATCTTAGGGTAAGCCTATTGTGTTTTCCGAGTGTGTCAAGCTTGGATCTCACTTCGTGGACTACTTTGGATGTTATTTTCGTGCCAAGCAAATAAACTTAAATCAATTATTGTTTTCCCGCCCAATTGGACAGTTAAAGTGCAGGTTTATTCACTTAATGCAAATTGCCATTTTAAATTTAAATGATATTAAAATGCTTTCATTCATAATTGAATTGAAATATTCAAAAACTAATACACAAATTACCAATCGAGCGGGAACAACGAGTGCTCTTATCAAAATGCTGAATAACAAAGTTGATTAATATTTTTTTAAGTTTTTGTTTTCGTTTTCTGTCGTCATCATTCAAAATTGATATCGATTTCGATGCGAGCGCTTATCTAAAATACAAATTTACCATAATTTATAGCGCAGTCCGATGATATACGAGTTCTTTAAAGAGTGACCGATTGTTTGTACATACATATGTATGTGTATATAACGACAACCAAGTCCGATATAATGTATATACATGACTTCATTAAGGTGGAAGAAGCAGAGCGAGTGAATTGAATTGAAATTTGGAATGGGTCTTGCCCTAAATAAATACAAGAGCTGATAATAAGAACTTGAAATAATAATAATAATAATCGGGCGCGTAATTCAATTCAAATGTCTTTCGGGAAACAAGCAATTAACAAAAATTTCCGCCTTTTCAATAGAGAGAGAGATAGCTATGAGCAAGTAGGAGAGAGAGAGGCAGATAGTTGACTTGTAACTCTTATCATCGATCGTCTGAAACGCATAAACAAATTTATTTCACTCGATTTTATTTGTTTAACGATATTTACAGGTGACGACGTGCAGGTCTCTCGGCCAAGTCACCTGCGCTTATCTGCCGTCTGCCTGATATTAATAGCAAATATTGAAATTCTCGGAAATGCATCGGCCCAGCAAACAAAACACACAAACTCAATGGCTGTGAAGTGCACTTGATTCGCTCCAACGGAAATGCCACTTGAATAAACTTTTCAGAATTGTCAAATTGTCAAGTTGCCAAGTTTTCAGTTGCGATTCGGCCATTTTGTATTTGACTTGATTTTTGCATTCCCTTTTTTGCCTTTTGTCTGTTTTGCTGTGTTTTTTTTCTTTCTGCTTTTCTGTTTCATTTCTCCTTGTCATCCGCATGGGGCCCTTTAACTCTTGGCAGGCCAATCAATCAAGTTTTTTGTGGCTGCTTTGCTTTGGCTTTGGCTTTTGCATGCGCCGACAACACAAGATGGAGGCATCTCTGTCGAGACATAAATATGCAAGGGTCCAGCACAACAACAACAACAACAACAAAACACCTATAAAAACTCAACAACCAATGCACACACACACACATACACACAAATTTACATTGCAAGGTGCAAAAGGCATGGGAATACTGAGAAACTCAACAAGCTGCACTTTAGATACACTAACCAAAGCAGAGGATGAGAAATTATAGGAAAAGAAATTATTGATCCATAAAGTATCAGATCGACAATGAATACTTGAAAACAATTTGTGAATCGATTCAGTATCTTTCAAAAGAACTTTCACGCTTTAAATATGTTTTTTGCCGGCTACAGATCTAGAATTTTTTATTCTTAATACAATATGTACCAAACTGCAACTTAAGCTAAATTCCTAAGTGAAAAATCACTTTTTAGTTAGCTCATATCAATAAATTACAGCTCATGGTAAGGTCTCATGGATAATTCGGAAGATGTGTTAAATAAATCCAAACTTGGCTTGAAGTAGAATAAATGGAGAGTTAGTTCTTAACCCCCACTTATGAAAAGTACTTTTGGGAATCCAATATAAACTCACATTTTTATCAACTTATAGCAATCAAACACAAACTTGATGGTAAAGTTAATAGACTCTTGGCAGGTGTTATATAAAATCCAAACGTGGCATGCAGCACAGAACATTGACAAACTGCCAAGCAGAAAGTGGACAACGACGATGTCAACGATTGGTTCGCTTGGCTTCTTCGCTGCTTCTCTTCTCTCTGCTCTGCTGGTCTTCTCTGCTGCTCGCTGGTATCTGTATCTGCATTTAGCAGTTTTTTGCTTGATTTCTGTGCGCATCCTCAGAAGCGAGCGAGAATCGAACGTTTCTCATAATTTATGCGTTTTACGCGCTCGATATGCAATTTTCTTGTTCTTCTTCTAATGACAAGCTCTCATGTTGCAAGTAGCCAGTTGCCAGTCTCCAGTCACATGTTCGATTCCCCTGGTCCAGCGACAGAGATGCAATCTGTGTTCTGCGCCTGCTACTCGTTTATCTTGTAATATTTATAATGTGTAATGCAAGCAAAACATAATTACACAAAATATCATTGAAAATGCAAAATTATGCCCCGAGATAAGAGCAGCGATCAGCAATCAACAATCAACAATCGAACAACACAACTCGGACAACTCCAAACATAAATTAATGTGCTGTCTCTGAAGTGCTCGGAAGAACCTCCTTCTTAAGTTATACAGCAATAATTTATTTGTAACTTCATTAAGAATGGAGAAAAAGTGAAGCTTCGAGAAATCATTTCTTTCTCTAAACTGAAGAACATTCTTTGATGTTCAACTAGGCTTAATTAAGGCTAGGTTGGATTGCAGAAAGTGCGCTTTGTGTAGGTTGAGTGACTACAGGTTATATTATACACATGTGAACAGTTTTCTTTACTCATTTTCCCATTTTCCTCTCTCAATTATTGGATAAATTGATGTTTAATGCAGGAGAGATTGAACAAAGTTTAGCTAAGACTAGGTTGGCTTGCAGAAAGTTGGATTTGTTCAGGTTGAATAAGTACTATAACTATTTCTACTTCTAGAATATATCCTTACTATACAAAACTAAATTTTTTATTATGTTTAAAAGTATTATTTTGATCTGTCCTGTTTCTGTTTAACTCCTTGCCCTCTTTCCGCAAATTATTCAAATGACCCTCATAACGATTATACGCTCAATTGCTGGTCAATGCAGGAGAGATTGAAAGCGTTGTTCTGAATTTTAGTAGCCAATTAATTAATTAAACACAGCACCGCACACCCACACACACCACACACACCACACACACACACATACTCAGTTACAAATTTAATGCGGCTGCTTTTTACATAAACGAAATGCAATGAGAATTTATGGCTCTGACCCCGGCGAGCAATACAAAAGTCAACGAATTTGTCAAAGCAAATCAATATGCGGCCTGCAGAGTGCGGGAGGGGGTTGTGGTTGGGTTGGTGATGGGGGTGGTGTATTGCCTATACCCCCTCTCAAATATTTCCCACACTTTACGCTTTTTATGCAATCGAAAATGGTTAATTGTAACTGACGCCCAGATGTGCGCAAAAGGTTCAAATGGCGACAAACGGCGACAAACGGGCGACAAATTCAGTCTCAAGTGGGAGGCAGGGGGTGTAGGAGAGCGTAGGGGAGGGGGAGGTTAAGGTCTAAGCGTGGCTGACTCGAAATCGATATGGTTGCGAGACGATTGCTGGCTTTGGCTCTGGCTAATTATTCAATTGAAGAACGTTTAATTTATTTCAATATAATCGAATTGAAAGATCCGAGCAGCAGCTGAAAGCCGAAAGCAGATGAAGAAGAGAGCGCCGCAGCACAGTGGCAACTGGCAGCGGGGCAACTGTCGCTCCCACGAAAGTCAAACAATTTCATTTAATGTTTAATTGGTGGCTATGCCACAAAATACGCACCCAGAGGGGGGTTTAAATGCGCACAGCAAAACAGTGGCGTCTCCAAAAGGGGCACTTTTAGCTGTAAGTAACTCTTGAAATACAGTTATTTTTACTGCCACTGCCACTGCTTGGCGCTATGCATTGAACTGTGGCAACTGTGGCACATTTAGTGCGCTGCTGCCACATGCCGCCTACTTGAAAGGCTGCAAATTTAAATTTGATTAAAGTAACGGAAATTCAATTGCAAAAGCAAATTAAAACCAAAAAACAAAAAACATAAAAACAAAACTGCAATTTTAATTCGATTAAAACAAGCTGCGAAATGTATCTTAAAGTGATTGTGCTTAAAAAAAGATACTCGAAACTGTGGCAGCTGCTATTGTGAATTTGTGGAAGCTAGCACTGTGCCCCCTTACTGAGCCTACTGAGCCCTCTTCCATCAGTCCCAGCTCCTGCACGAATGCCAGGATCTTTGTTGGGTTGAGGGTTTCTATGTCCTCATGACATGCTGCCCTAGGATGCTGCATCTTTTCCTGATTAAGGCGACGCATTCTGCTAGGATGTGCGTCGAGGATTCCTTCTCCTGTCCACAACACCTACATGCATCGCTACTATAAATACCAAACTTCAATTCTTTCATTTTTATTTAAGTTTATTTTTATTAACAATTTAAACAATTGATTAAAAAAACTTTAAAGTTGAATTTTGACTTTATTACATTTTTTTTTTAAATTGTTAAATTTTGATTTAAGTTTTATTTTATTATATTTTGATTTGCCTGTAAAAACATTGATGCCTTTTGACATGTTCCTGAAATTAAAACATGTTAAATAAATAATAAGAAATTTAATTGAAATTAACATCAGAATCACTATCTTAGCAGTTCGAATATTGCATATAATATATATATATACATATATATATATATATATATATATACTACATAAGCTTCATCACTTTGAGTCACAATTTCTAGCCACAATATCTCCCCTCGCTTTGGGGGCACTTAGCACCTCATGTCGCAGCATATCGATAAGTTATTTTGCTTAATGATATGACAAAATTAATGTCTATTTTAATGTTGCGCATAAATTAATTAAGAGTGAAGCAGAAGAAGAGGAAGAAGAAGAGGAAGAGGAAGAGGAACAAGCACAAGTAGGCCGTAAGCTGTTGGCCACACACTTCGACCAATGGCAGGCGGCTTTCGACTTCTCAAACTCTCAAAGTCTCGTAATCGTAAATGTTTATTAATATTTTGTTGCTGTTGTTGTTGCAGGCAACAATTAAATATACATGTATCGGGTGTTGAGTGTCGACAGAATAGTATTGTTATTATTTGTCTATATGCGCGAGTATTACTAATGTATTTACGATCAAGACAAATGTGTCACCAATGACAACAGCTACAAGCGACAAGCAACAACAACAAGCTAGAACAACAAGCAAGAACAACAAGCAAGAACAACATGCCACAACTACTGAAACATACATAAGTATAACAGAACAGGTCTATAAGTGGCAATGAGGCAAAAACCGTAACACGGCCACACAACATGACACAAAAATTAATAACAGCCAGCATTTGTATCTGTATCGAAGTGTGTATCTGTGTCTATAGCTCACAGCTGTGTATGTGTGTGTGTGTTTGTGTGTGTGTATGAGAGGTAAACTCATTAAATTTACAATAATGCGTACAATAACTAAACGCGTATTAACAAGTTAGTCGCAAACAGAATGCACGACTAAAGTATGCCCTGTAAATGGCACGAGTAGCATAGGCTAACCTTAGGGAATAAAAACTTTGTTTACGGGCCAAATACTCTGAAGAAATAATGCAAAAATATAAATTTTAATAAATAGTTTAAAATGTGTCTTCAGTTGTCCCTATATGTTATTCTGATCCAGCGAAATACTATATGTATATGCCTCATGGATTCAAACAACTCTTCCACGATTAAGCCAGTCATAGCCACAATTTTGAGTTGAGTTACAGAGTATCTCAAAATGCAAGCTGCTCAGTTAATGTCGCGCAAATGAAAAAGATGTCACCTTATGAAAAGATAAACTGGAATATCTGCTGGAGAGGGAAGGGGAGTTGATGATGATGATGATGATGTTGATGTTGATGTTGATGATGGGATGATAAGTGCGGGCAGTACATATAATTAATTAAATTACGTTGAACAACTGTGCGCGTAAGTGGATTTGTGTGGAAATTAGAATTGTTAAAATGTGGCCAACAGATTGCAGCTACAACCTATACACTCCTGCCCCCCACACCTCCCTCTAGTTCCATCCTAAAAATGAACATAAATTCATTAATGTTTTGTCTATTTTTTGGGGGGGTTTCAGCTTATCAGCGAAATTTAATTTTTAATAATTATTGTTTTTGCTTTGTTTTGGTTTTGGTTTTGGTTGATTGATGATAAATGGGTTTGGAATGCGTGCTTTAATCAGTTTTTAATTTAGTTAAGCGTGCTGACAGGGGGGCTGAGTGTCTGGCATACGCATGCTCAAAAAACTCAACAACAAAATGAGAAAAAGTAGTAGTAAAAAAGGAAAAAGGAAAGAGGAAAAAAAAGTATTGTTTTCTGATACGTGATCAGGCCGCATATTTATCGCGACATCTGCGAAGTGCTTGTGCCATTAACAGGCCAACAAGGCAAGGCGACTTGGCTCGGGTAATGAGGCCACAGATGCCCAGATAGAGGATCGCTTCTCCTGCCAGCAGCAGACTCTGGTCTAGTCGCTGTTGGGAAGCAAACAGCAGATTGTCAGCCTCGATATGGTAAGCACTCAAAACTGAAGCTGAGCTGCTAACTGGGACTGTCTATGCAGAGCAGCAGCTCCACTCCTGCTCCAACTTCTACTCCTACAACTCTTACACCTTCTCAGTCCTCCTCCCCCTCCTCCTCCTCCCCGTCCTGGTGCCCCTTTGCAAGATCGCGATTGTTATCGTGGAGTACGCGAAACGCGTGCACGACCTGTCAACATTCAACTTTCGTGCACTCATTATGATTATGACTTGGCTGCGAATGCTTTTTTGGCATGCTATGCTTAGAGATAGTGTGTACACAGTGAGAAAACCAGTGCAGCCTTTGCAGCTCTCTTCGAGCTACTATTACTTATAATCCAAATAACTTAAACGTTGTTTGTAAACAAGTGGAAAATGCCAAAAAGTATTCAGAAGTTATAAACTCTATAAATAATGCTACATGCCATGCTACACTAAAATAGTGCATACACAGTGAAAAAACAAGGCAAACTTATCTAGACCAATAGCAGCTGATTGATTTGGTTTTCTCTCTGTGCATGCGAGCCGCAAGTTAACAGGTAATTTGCTTGGCTGTTTCAGAAGTGG
Organism: Drosophila imparisetae; assembly: GCA_035042265.1. Taxonomy (NCBI): domain Eukaryota; kingdom Metazoa; phylum Arthropoda; class Insecta; order Diptera; family Drosophilidae; genus Drosophila; species Drosophila imparisetae. The sequence goes on along the minus strand of JAWNLP010000524.1, from coordinate 5,937 downwards.
CGTAAAAGGAATGCAGCTGCAAGCCGAAGTAAAGCAGCAGCCAAAGTAATTTAAATAGTTAGTTAAACAGTTTTTTAATAAGTTTAAAATAACATAAACAATGTCCCAACAATTTTGAACTTCTCCTTAAAACTTTACAAAGTTAATTATGATTAATTAGTATGTCATTTTCGAATTACTAAGAACTTGAACTTTTTGATTGTGCATTGCAGAAAATTGAGTAATACTGAATAATGCATTCAATATGTTGATCTATCCAATCTTTCAAAGCCCATAAAATGCACAAAGAATACCAGACTAACAAAACCAAGTATTTTTTATCATATGTTGATTTCTAGATCAAAACTATGTTTAAAGTTAAGAATGCGATTTTGACTCGAAATTGAAGTAAAAAAAGATACTTTCTGTGGGGGAAGCAGCAAACTATATGCATCCATAACTTTCACAAAGTTTTTTAATCATGATTTGATCTCAAAGTTAGAATTACGATTCTGGCTCGCAAAACATGTTAAGATTAAAGACAACAACTACGATTCAAAATTAACTTCTATGGACGATTAAAATCTTGTCAAAACTTAATCAATTATCACATGCAATATCTTTTTGATCATGGCTTAATATATTATATTTGATTAGTTACTAAATCAAAGCAGTGACTAACTGTAAACGCATTTCTTTAACTTTAAAGTTCCATTCTGGGATCTAAGTAGACTCTAACAACAGATTCCATAACGAGTAAATAAAGTCAAAGTCCAAGGAGTTTAGACTAAGCGATTGTGGCACATATTCAGATAATTTTCATAAATAACATCCATCCATCCATCCATCCATCCATCCATCCGTTCCATCCGATTCAGAGATAGTCCAGCTATTCATTCCATTCAAGCCATTGGTTGTCTAATTGGCGCTCAGACGCTCTACGCGCCAATTAATACAAGACGAAACATTTCGGATTTTTCTTACGCAAACACACAGAGGAAAACAGCAAGGAGCAAGGAGCGAGGAGAAGAGGGGAACAGGAAGAGGGGATGGGGAGGGGTAAAGAGTATACGAGCATAAAAATGCTTTACAAGTACACAAAAGTGTCATTCCATCACTCACTTAAAGTATTCATCCATTAATTGCCCGAAAGCCATTGCAAGCAGAATGAAGGACAGAACAGAGCAGAGCAGGGCAAGGGGCGGACAGGGGGGCGGCGCAGTGGTACAGGTCGCATCAACTGACGCCAGCAGCAACAACAACAACAACAACAACAACATCGACGGCAGGCGGCAGGCGACTTTCAAGTTCGAGGCGGCAGCCATAATGCAAAGAGCTCCATTCCCAGCTTCCAGCTTCCAGAGCAGGGCAATTACCATGAGTCGCAGTTAACAGCAGAGGGGAGCATCACAGCGGGGCAGAGTGGGGGGGTGAAGGGGTGCAGATTTAAATCAGCACAAAATGCGACTTCTCGTCTCGGGTTTGCTGCTGCTGCCGTTGCAAGATTGGCTGGAGTTGAGGCATTGACAGGCGCACGTTGACAGTGCGTTTGACAGCCAGACAGACAGACAAACCGACAAACAGCCCATAAAGACGGACGCCCCTTTGCCACTATCTCGCTCTCTCTCATTCTCTCTCTCTCTCTGCAGTACTGGGCTGACAGTCCTTGTCGTTTGCCGACTGCTGCTGCTGCTGCTGGTGATATTCAAAGTAATTGCTTGAAAAATGCAATAAAAATGTACGAGCAAAAAAAGAAAAATGTTCAAGTGGGGAGTGCTCGACTAACTAGATGACCTGTACGACAAAATAATAATCTCCGAAATATATAAAATATATCAGCTGAAGAGCCTTTTATATAAACATGTATTTATCTTATATATGTATATATAATTCTGTTCCACTTGAGTATAGTATTGATATCCATAGTAAATATATCTCTTCTTGTACACTTCACCGATTTGTTAAGCAACTCTTTTGGATTAATTTGATAGCTGCAGGGCATAAAAGAGGTAAACAGCAGAGAGAGAAAAAGAGCGCAAAAAAAGAATAAAAATAAAAGCTAAACAAGCTGACAACTGATGGCAAAAATGGTGGAATCTGGTCGAGGAACGCCTGAGTATGTGAAAAAGTACAATTGTTATGGTGGCATAAACTATACTCCTAAGTGGCCACTGGCCAACTCAAAGATCACGACAACGAAAAACCCTCTGCTGCATCTCCCGCATCTCTTGCGGCTCCTCCAGCTGCCTGCCTGAATCTGACAACAGCAAATGGGACGCAGTGATTGGATGCATATCAAAGTAGACAGCGGGAACAATGAAAGGCGACTCTAACCATGGCCATAGGACGACGAGGATGACAACGTCCAAGTCGACAGTCATATATCGGAGCTAACTGCAACATTGTAGATACATTGAGTTTGTGGCTTCAGTTCTGGGCTTGCGGTTTGCGGTTTGCGGTTTGTGGCATGTGGCATGTGGCATTTAGGTAACGCCTTTGGGGCATACGCAAAGCTTTTCGCTTGTTCGTTTTATTCGGTTCGCATTTCTCGCCAATCGGCAGGCAGCAAAAAATAAATATATTTTTGTATATATAGCAGCAGTTCCACGAGAAATCCACAAAAATAACATGATTAGCAACTTGAAATCTTATATAGCTATACATCTATATATATATAGAAGAGCATGGAGATATATGTAATATATATATATATGAAATGGATTTTACAGATTAAAAAGAGAACTAAAATAACTTTTATTCAAGATCTAAAGTTTCTAGCTCTGTTAGTCTCTGAGATCGGCTAACTCAGGCAGATGGACATGATCGACTAGATCGACTAGGCTAATCCTGATTCAAAATATATACATACATATATACTTCAAAGATGTTTTCTTATACTTAGGCTATTTCACAGACTCATTAAACTATTTTCCCATTGTTAATGGTTTCAGCGTATATTCTACTTTTACTGTAATATTAAATTATAAGTGCAACACATTCAGCTGCTGACAGCAACTCAGCTTATAAGAAGCTGCCACATTCGCTTGTATAATGATTATCTGCTATGCCTGCTTCGATTCAGTCAGCTACTCACTCTAAACCATCTTTCCCAAACCATCTTTCACAACTGCAACTCTGCAAGTTTTTCACAAATGCACCAAAAAGTGTATGTGGCAAGTGAAAGCACACAGCTAATTAGGAAAGCTTAGTCTCAGCCCAGAGGCAGAGGCAAAGACAGTGGCAGTGGTAGAGGCAGGCAATGGGCATCGATTACACATTTAGCAATGAAACGATTATGTCAAGCGTCGAGCGTTTACTAGCTGCCCAAAAGGGTCAACAGCAGGACAGGCTTTTGACCCAAAGTGCGCAATAAGCGGCGTTTAAATGTAACTCAAAACCAGTCAAGACAGGTCAGGCCTCAACTGAAGGCAGACGGTTTACATAACACTTGCGGGCAAAATGGCCAAAATGGCCAATGAACTTACGCACAGTAACAGTTACAGATATAGATATAGATATAGATATATATATATATAGATATAGATATAGATATAGATATAGATATAGATATAGATATAGATATAGATATAGATATAGATATAGATATAGATATAGATATAGATATAGATATAGATATAGATATAGATATAGATATAGATATAGATATAGATATAGATATAGATATAGATATATATATATATAGATATAGATATAGATATAGATATAGATATAGATATAGATATAGATATAGATATAGATATAGATATAGATATAGATATAGATATAGATATAGATATAGATATAGATATAGATATAGATATAGATATAGATATAGATATAGATATAGATATAGATATAGATATAGATATAGATATATATATAGATATAGATATAGATATAGATATAGATATAGATATAGATATAGATATAGATATAGATATAGATATAGATATAGATATAGATATAGATATAGATATAGATATAGATATAGATATAGATATAGATATAGATATAGATATAGATATAGATATAGATATAGATATAGATATAGATATAGATATAGATATAGATATAGATATAGATATAGATATAGATATAGATAGATATATGTAGATACAGATACAGATATATTTGCAGATATAGATACAGATACAGACACAAATACATGCCACAAATATATTGCAAGCGGCGCCTTGTTAAATACTTCTTGCAATTTTATGAGCCAGCGCAAAAGTGAGAAGTGCGAGAGAGGCAGAGAGAGAGAGACAGAGAGAGAGAGAGAGAGACGGAGTGAGAGAGGGAAAAGTAAACACGATACAATGGCCAAGTCAAGCAGTCAAGGACATGTGGCAATTTCTGCGCTGCATCCAAACCAAGTCCAGCAGCAACACCCACTCCACCCAGCAGACAGACTAACGGCTTAGCCAGACAGCTGGACGCTGTGGAAGCTGTTGCTGCTGCTGCTACTGCTGCTGCTGAGAGGTCAAAGTTGAGTCAGAAGTTCAAGCGCGCGAATTCTCGCGCAAAAATATAATCAACTTTGCCAGTGAAAGTGAAACAATCAAACTCGCGGGCGGATTGAGAGCCATTGTTGTTGTGGTTGTTGATGTGGTTGTTGTTGTGGTTGTTGTTGTGGTTATTGTGGTTGGTGTTACATCTACAACCCACAAGGTCTTTGGACAAAAGTGCGCCAAGGCCTTGATAGCTGACCTTAACCAATTGCCGACGGTAAATCACAAGCGATTTATATATTTTTAACTGAGTTGAACTTTGGTGAGGTGAAACTTTGCTCCAGAAGAGCTCTTGGAAACGTGGGTATAAGACAAAGCTGTGAGATGAGTATTGGATATATATATGTATATATACATATGTATATATATAAATAGCTATATATTTAATTACATTTATTATATTTTATAATGCGACTAACTCATAAGCATTTAAAAGACATGATTTAGGTTTTCCCGTCTAAACTGTTTTAAATGGGCCTTAAGAGTCTTTTTACTACATACTACATACTATAACTATATATATTAGGCATAACTTTGACAAAATTGGAATACATTCAAGCAAGATTTGAGCTATAGAGAACTACTGCACTTAAAATAGAGATCGCTTTTCTGGCTTGGAAATGAAGTCTTACAGAAATTTCTCTTAAGAACAGATTTATTTTTCGAAATCCGTAATTTTTCTAAAATTGATTCAATTCTCCAAAACCAGGGATATTTAATCATGGTTTGAACTGCACTATTATATTGCATCCAGAGTTAAAAGCGCAATTCTGCCTTGAAAGCCATGTTAAAACTCAACCCAAAAATCACATTAGAGCCAGCTTAAAACTTTCCATAGCAATAACTTGGTCAAAACTGAACCGATTAACCAAAAAAATATAGATTTTAATCATGATTGTCCTCTAAATCAATATTGCACTTAAAGTTGGCATAGCTATTCGGGCTCAAAATTCGTGTTAACATTAAATCCCAAGCACATTCATATTTGAAAACACGATTCTGACTCAATTTGCATCCTAAAATCCATCCTGAAAAATTGTTATGATCTCAAAATTCACACATATATTTTATTTATATATATATATATATATATATATAGTGACATATCCAGATCACGAAGATCTCTCATGTCCACACTCACTGCAACCGCAACAGCACGCGCAAGAATTAAAACGCCACATCAGCATAAAAATAAACAAATCCAACAGAACTAGCAGCCACAAGAATTAAAAGCGCAGATCAGCATAAACATAAACAAATCCAACAGAGCCAGCGCACAATAACTAAAAGCTCAGATCCCAGAATCAAACGCAACGTAAACATAAACAAATTCAACGGAGCCAGCGCACAAGAATTAAAAGCCGTCTCAGCATAAACACATCCGTCAACACATTCCTTAAAAGCAAACGAAATCCAAGATGCAGCGACAAAACTACAGCGACTCAGC